>SNQJ01S0088169.1:19450-40979 GCA_010110895.2 Picea sitchensis | reverse complement strand
AAAGAAAAATAGGTTTTATGGTTTACATGAAGCATTGATGATGGAAACAAGTGGGTATGTGAGTCATATTTGAGTTTGGAAACACATGTTCTTCTTTCCACGTAACTCATGGGGAAAATTCCCATGTTTTCAAATATTTTCAATGAAGATTCTATAGAAATGACAAACACGTTCATCGAAACTTTGTTGATGCAATACTATGACAACAATGATGACATATACAATCATGATGGTATAAAAATGAATTAGTTTATCTTGGTTTCAATAATAATTTATCCTCTACTGAACAAGGCCAAGCACGTGAAGGTGGAATATCATATGGCCCCTCCCCTCCCCCTCACATCACTCTCAATTCCCCAATACCCAATCTATAACATAGAAAATAATCGAAAGAAACCTAGTAAGATTCATGCATAGAAACTACAAAAACAAAAATTAATGAAGGTAAATGAAATTATGTGTTTGTAAATGATATTTTTAGTTTACCATGTAATTTAGTATATTGGTGAATATTTTTAGGTTTCACATAATAATTAAACAAACATGTAACATAGGATATAAAAACATCGCATGAAACTTAAAAGCATGTAATTAACCCATGACATAAGTAAATTATTTTAAGAGAATAATTCATACAAATTAAAATATATAGTTGCATACCTCATCCAACTCAACATTTGTACAATCATCCTTATTATGTATCTTATTCTTAATCGAACTCAACATATGTATCATCATCTGGTTTAGAAACAATTTTGAAAGGATTGATGATATCATCATCATCATCATCAATGTCATTTTCGAGCATATTTTCATCGACATCGTCATCAAGAACTGCATTGTCTCCTATGCCTAGATCACGATCTTCTTCATCTTCTTCACCTATTGACCCTACATGATCTTTCAACTCTATCTAATCTGGTGAATCATCTTCTTCTTCAATATCATATTTTTTCTATACATGAGTATACTTAACTGGCCTTCCTCTTAGATCATATCTAACAACAGATGACCAATCCCTCTCACTTGGAACATTTGAGTAAAAGACATGTTCACATTGGCTTGGAAAAACATAGTGATCATGTCCTCTTTCAAACACCATTGTTTTAATCATCGAAAATCCATTGGCATGTTGAATAAAAGTTCTTTCCTTATCGCCTTCATGCATTCATAACCTATACCATTTGATTTCGAACATAACTAATATGAAGGAATTAAATTCACACTCAAGTATATCATTCAAATACCCATAGTATCTATTTTCAGATTATCGGGGATGTTTGTAACTCCTAGAGGAAACATTACTGACTAGGCTGGAATACTGTAGTTATCCCACTAGCAGAAGTTTTCTTGGTTTCATCCAACTATTTGATGTGAAATTTATGACCATTGCACCACATAGCCTTGTGGTGCTTCAACTAAAATATTCAAGATATGTAAAAGATGCATTTTCAATTAATAAATTAACATCTTTATATAACTTGGAAAGTATCTAAAAACGATTGTACACATGTAGTCACATTAATATAATATAAAATAACTGAATAAAATAGGTGAATTTTATTTCCTATCCATCTTTCAAACCATATGCTAAATCAATTTCCCTTTGTGTAACATTGGCATCTCCGTTATGACAAGATTATCTAACCAATTCAGAGAGTCGGTGCCATGATAACCTACCGCCTTGTTGTTGTTTACATATTTCAATCCATACATTCATTTAGTCAAGATTGCTTGCAATGTATAAATGTAGTGCATTCCAATCTTGAGCAACTAAATCAAAAAATCACAATTCAACAATATTAAATATTAGTTATAACCATGGTAAATATTAATAATTTATGAAATAGCATATATTAATATATTAATGAGTATGATCATATACACAAAAAAATAAAATTATATGTATTACTATAAATCTCCACAATTATTAATATATTACCTCTCATTTTTTTCATTCTACCTTTCCCTAATAGGTGCTCCTGATCTTCAAATGTTTTGATGGAGTTCACATCCCAAATGTGATCCACTTCATGCATAGTTGGCACTGCTAATTTAGGAAGATACTAAATAATATACACCATGGATTGATATACCATATATCCCTCCACCATAGAACCCTCAGGACATGCTCTTTGTCTAACCAAAGCCTTCATTGATTTCAGGTGCCTCTCCACAATCCACATTGACCTTATGTGTATATGTCCACACATTTCAATCTCCTCAACTTGGTGTATGAGGTAGTGTTCTTGTGCATTGAAAAATGTTGGAGGTATATACTTTTGCATTTCACACATTAGCCAATGAATTTATCTCTTCCAATAATTTATATAATCTTCGTGGATTTCTTTCAATGACAACCATCTACATGAGATCATGACACAAGAAAATAACATGTTTCAACATAACATAATATATATTACATTATAAGTAAAATACATGTCATTAAGTACAACAAAAAATTGAAAGAACATTTTGCATATAAATCACAACTACTTACCTCATTTATTTTCCAAGATCATATATAACTTGTTTTTACGTTGTTGTTAAATTCGTTTGAGAGAGATAGCGGTAGAACATACTGTCAAAAAAACATGAATCGTTATTTGTTTCGACCAAACTAGACAAAAAAAAAAAACTTAAAATATGTATAAGGCCAATATGTAAATATGTATACCAAAATTATTACATTAATGAAGGTATGCCAATTATGTGCTTTTACTCCACCAAATCCACTTTTCTTCGTTAAGATATTATTTATGTTTGAAGCAAAACCCATGGGAAATTTAATTATTTGAATGACCTCTTTTACATCATTGCTTTGTTGCTTTGTTAATAACCATGGAAGGTTATTTCGGTCTCCATCTCTATTTGATCAGATCACACTTCTCATTGCATGACTGGCTTCCTAAATGTCAGTACAAATTTTGACAATTTTTTCTTTATCCCTCCTACCATCTATGATTCACCATAACGTTTATGTCACATTCTTCCCGATCATATGCATTGTATCAAACAAATGAGCTATTTTTTTCTCCTCATAGTAGGGAAACCTCATGAATTGAGTGGGATAACATTTCATTCCTCGTGGAATCCCATTATTAATACCTTCATGATGGGGGCCTTCATGAACCATAAAATAAATCTCAACTATAATTATCAAATACGGTAAAATAAATTCAATAATTAAAATAAAATTCAAAACATTACATATATGATACATAAAGAAATTTTGTACCTTGATGATTTCTATTATATTTTAACCTCCATAGGTGAGGTGTCATTCTTCTTGGTTTTAAACCAGTCTCTTCTTTCCCATTGAAAATATGTTTTTTAGTAGTACGATACCTATGGTTCTTAGGGAGGAGGTGCCTATACTCATCAAACACCACCTTTCCTAAACTTTTTGAATGATGATACTTCATCTTAGGACCACAAATTGGACATGCACATTTACCCTTTTTTTGAATACCTGCAACATATGGATTAATGTCAATTATACGATGAGATTATTTAAAAATTAAACATGCAACATGATATCTTTAAAAAATTATATAGTATTAAAGAGAAATAGAATGCTACATTCTGATGCACTTAACGAGTGGTGGAGTTAGGGTTCTTTGAAGGTTTTTCAGGTTGGGGGTCATCATTGGTTGCACCAACGGTGTGGTACGAGATCTAGTGTGTATTAGGGTTTAAGGTTACTTCATGGCAGGGGTCAAGGAAGGGGGATTCCACACAACTCCTGTCTATGAAGGTTTAAGCAAAACAATTTGAACAACCGGCGTGGAGGCAACTAAAATCTTGGAGGGCATGATGTCGACTGGTGCGTATTAGGTGGAAATTTCGGTAAGGAATCCAATGTATGTTGTTAGCAAACCTTGGGTGGTTTTGACATAGGGTTTTGTGGGTTTGGGGGATTTGATGTAAGTTGAGACAAGTTCGGGGTATTCTCCCACGAATGATCTGTCATTTTCTGATGGGTTAGACTTCTTTGTGGGTTTGGATTTCGGTTCCATAAGGAGAGACTTTGGGGTTGTGGGGCTTCATTTGGAGTTTTTCCCAACCTTGGGGGTTGTCGGTTCGAGTGGAAGTGGCCCTGATATTAGGTACTTTCTCGAGGGGAGAAGTTGGGGGTCGTCCCCAAAGGAATCATTAGAGCTTAGTAACAACATTGTTTTTTCTTCGTTAGATGTTTTTCTTGATGTGGATAGTAACCCTGGAGGAGTGGTGAAGGATGTGGGTGTTTCAACAGGGATTGAAGTAAAAGGTAGGAAGGGCATGGTGTATGAAACCTCATTGGGAAACCCATTTCTCTACAACTCATTCAAGGAAAATATTTCAAAGGGCCAGAAGGGTGTTGGGGGTAGGAAAACTTCTTCACACAATGGAACTCAATGTGCTTGTAACAGGAAATGTATTGAATGCCTGTTTTTTGGGGATGATATAGATATGGACAGGGTGGTGGAAGGTTTTGAACATGCAATGGTCGACAGAGTTAGGGGGAGAAAATTGGGTATGGCCTTCTTGAGGGAATGGGTTGATTCAAATTGGATGAGAGATATTTCAAAGATGCCACTCATCCAACTTTTGGAAAGAGGTTGGTTTTCTTTTATTTTCTCTTCCAAAGAGGATGTAAACTAGGTTTTGTTGAAGCTATGGATTATCTCATGGAATCCTATTGTTCTCAAAAGGTGGACTCCAAATTTTGATGCCAGAAAGGAGCTAGTGGATGAGGAACCCATATGGGTTCATTTTTTGAGGCATCCAATGAATTTATGGAACTCTGTCAAGTTTGCAGTGATTGGGAATAAGCTAGAAAGTTTCACTGAATTAGACATGTCTTTTGAAGTCTCAGGTCATATGTCGATGGCTAGGATTATGGTGCAACTAGAACTACGACCGAGTCTTCTTCAGGTATTAATCATTGAATCTTCGTCTAGGTATTTTGTTCAGACCTTAGACCATGAAGGTATTCCCTTCAGATTTCACAGGTGTCATGTTTATGGTCACGAGGTTGCAGACTACACTTTACCCTTCAAGGGAAAATCTTGCTTCAATAAGGGAGACAAGCAGCCAGTTAAACAAGCAAGACCGTATTTGAGAGTAAGATTGGAGGAAGGTGGATTTGAGGCAGTGATAGAGGACCTTCCTATTGAAAATGAAATATCATGGATCCCCACTCTCCTAGTGGAAAAAGGCTTGGACACTCTAATTGTGGAATCAAAAAAAAAAAAAATTCCAGTTGCGAAAGCTAGACAACGGGCGTTGGAGTTTTTGGGTAAGTAGTCTCTCGATGACACTTCGTCTATATTTTCTTCCTTTTCTAATTATTTGGTTTTGGATGGAATGTTGGGTGTTGATGGTTCCTTTCCTCTTCGTTTTTTGAATGGGTCTTCTCTTGCAAGCCTAGCATATATCCCTTGTCATATTTCTTCTAGTGGTGATTGTTACCCTCCTCCTTTAGTCTCGTCATTGGCCTCTAAGTTGGGATCGTCATTATCTGGTGATATTTTTTCATGTTTGTTTTCTTCCCAGGATACTTTGGTCACTTTGGAAAAAGCAGGGGTTTCTGGTCCCACTTTATCTAGGGTGTCTTTTGGCATTTTATCCCCCTCCTTTTCTTAACAGGTCTCCTCTAGTACTAATCCTACTCTTTGTGTTACCTCATTAGTCTCCATTAACTCATCCTTAGATGATAGTAGGGTTCTATATACACTTCATAATAGATCCATTATCAAAGAGGATCTTTCAGTAGGCGGGGAGGATGCACAGGGGGGTGTGGACTGGGGAATTTCCCTTGTGCTTCTTTGTCTTGCATAGGTTGAGGTAAAAAGTATCACATTTTATTGGCTTAAGATTAGGCCAGGATTGATTTGGCCTCGTGTAGGAAATACTCCATCAAATGGGTGCTTAGAGAAAAGAAAACCCAACAGGAGATTACCTCATGAAAATATTTCCCTTCAATTGTAATGGGTTGGCGAACCCATAAAAAAAATGTCCTTAAGGAAATTAGTGGATTTAATTTCACCAGAGGTTATTTTAGTATAAGAAACTATGTGGGTCATTGAATCAGTGGTGTCAGTACTTGAATCCTTGTTGCTTGGCTGGGATTTTGCAACATCGGATGCTAGGGATCATTCAGGTGGTCTGGATATTGGGTGGTTATTAAAGAAGTGTAACTGTGAAAGTATTTGGGGATTTGAGTCAAGGATTGGTTTGAACATTTTCTCAATAGATTTTGGTCACTTTATGTATATTATAAATATCTATGGACCCTATTTGGATAGACAAAGATATTGAAACTCCATTGCTAGGTGCTCTTGGTTTAGTGAGTGGGAGTTAATTCTCGGTGGTGACTTCAATTTCTCCTTAGGGGCAGTGGAGGTTTGGGGACCTCGAGCTGTATCAGACCCATTAACCAACTATTTTTTAAATTGTTGGATTAGTATGGACTGATAGATGTTGATCCCTCGAAACTGAATCTGACTTGGAGAAATAGAAGGGTTGGTGATGATAGGGTGGCAAAGTGTCTGGATTGGTTTTTATTGGAAGAGGGATTGATTGAGTCTTTGGCACTAGTCATAAAATGGGTTACTTATGGTGGTGAATCTGATCATAGTCCAATTGTGTTGGAGTTATGTGGAAGGAGAAAGAGAGCCCCTAGCCCCTTTTATTTTTTTGAGGGATGGTTATCAGATCCATATTTTCAAGCTTTAGTTAGGGGTATGTGGACTCTAGTTTCCATTGATCATCAATTTCCAGTGGTTGTACAGTTTGTGGGAAACTTAAAGAGGATCAAACAAGAAACTATTACTTGGGCCCATGAAAAAAAAATCAAAGAAGAACATGAATTAAGACACATTGAACAATATCTCCAAGAGATGCAGGAAGGTTTTGGGCAGGGGTTTCATACCCAAGCTGATAAGGATAATTTGGTTCATTTGGAAAAAAGGTGAATATCTTTATTGGAGGAAAAAGAAGTTTTGTGGAGGTTAAAGAGTTGTTGTAACATCCCCAACCACCAACAGGCTGTGAAACGCCACTACTCAGACACTTCACTTAGCTCTAATACCAATTTGTAGCATACCTAACCTTAGCCAGATGGGCTATGCCACACAATGATTCTTGCAGAAACATCATACACATCCAAGCCACCTAGGCCAAGGCATGCTACCTCATAGAAATGACAATTATCATGTGCATATATATAAACATAAACATACAACATATTCTTCTAATACACATATTAATGTGGAAATAATAGTAAGCCTACACATACAACATACACAGACATTACTCATCAATTATAACACATGTACAAATACACAGCATGAAAATGAACATAAAAGTGGTACTTATCTTTTAATAGAAGACCACCAATTGCATGAAGACCTTACATAAACCTTCCAGCCTTAGACCAAACTAATCATCATGCTCAGCAGTGGGTCACCCCTGAGCTGGGACTAAGCTCCACCTAGGGAAAAGGATTGCTAGACTAGGTTGAGGTTACATAAAAATACACAGTGCAACTGGAAGGATTCTCTCCAAGAGCCTACTTACGCCCACTACTCATGGAATCTCATTCCCCACATGCATGTTCCACCCTGGGAATATGCACCTTCACTATTCCACGGTCCATCGGCTGCTCCACTTCCCTTTCAGGGTCTCGGCAATAGGCCAGATCAGGAATTCACAGATCTTTGTAGCTGGTGTTGGACTCTCTCTAAAAGAAAATCACTTCCCAACAAACTCTCTCACCTAGAGAGATATTCTCATAGGCCTGACAACCTGCCTCTTTAACCATGAGCCTGACAACCTGCTTCTTAAACCAACTTCAACTCAAATCTAGCAAGTGAGGAAAATAACAAGGCTCAATATAGATCAGGGGATGGCAGAAACCACAATTCGATAAGGCACAACACGGCTCTGGAAAGTACAGATACATTGTGCTTCATAGTAAAACACAGGTCAACTTCATGGGTTATTGGTTTCAGAGATGCGTGAAAGATGCAGGGGTCAACGATGGAGGCCAAACAAGTTAGGTGAAAGATGGGAGAATGGGAAGAACCCCCCCGATGAGATGAATTTCCATCTTTAATTTCATGTGCACAGGTCGACACATGTCTTCTTGGAGTTGCATGCACTCCATTTAACACTCGTTCCCTTTCCCAAGATCTTAGGATAACTGGGTTTATTTTCCCCACTTTAGTATTTTCATTTTCATGAATATATTATAATATTCCCTTAGGTTAAGGCCTCTAGCTTATCCCCTCTTCCTAGACTCTCAATCCCGTCCCTTTCCCTACCTATTGGAGCTTAGTCCCCCATCACTCTTTCTTTGTGGGCAGTCTACATGAAACAATGTATACTTGTTACTAATGATATGCATAATTACATATACAAAAATCAGGCTTATATCCTTAGCATCCTAGGCTCTCTAGCCTAATAATCACATAAGCCTCCTAGCTTATTATAACTCGTCTCACCAACCTAAAAAACATGTTTACAATTCATAATTACAACTGGGGATCTGTCGAGGGATATTACAATACCCTCCCCTTATTTTTGCACTGTCCTCAGTGCAACTTGTTTATACATATATAATTCAAAAATTATTCAAAAATCTCCAAGATTTAGCTATTGGAAGCCTATTATCCACCTGGTGCTCTACTTTCAAGCACCAATTCTAGTGTTCACACTATAGTTGGAATTCATTTTCTCTACTCTATAGATATGTTTCAAGAAGAATCCATCTCACTATACAATTTGACACACCCTCCTTATGGAATCTACCATGCCATAATCATTTATGAGTTTCCTCTTCCTTTTTTAACTCACCCTTCTAGGGTCAAATATGCTTTCACTACTACACGGTCCATCAACGATCCATCTTGCCAAGGCTTTCACATGCAAGGAGAGCGCCAACCCACTACCAGAGCCTCTCACCAAGGTTCTCCATTAAAGGGCTTCAATGTCTCTATCAATAGTTCTTCTTCTATCATTCTCACTTTAGCCAATATTGTCTCTTCTTGTAGTTTTCCACAAGCACCAAAATGCATACCATTTTCCTGCAAGGCTTCATCTTGCATACTGCTAAAAATTTGTCAGTATTTCCTGTACATCATAATTCAATTGAAATATGTACAAAACCATATGTAGTGAACTTAGAATTGTCTGCACCTATAAATCCAATCATAATTACCAAAAAATGTAATAAAATATAATGACTCATCATTCTATGCATATGCATGTTCTTAATTAATATCTGTAAGTTCATTACTTCTTTTTCTGAACAATAAATTTTCTATAGTCAGTATTCATGTGACTAATTGACTTGCAACTTTCCTGTTGCAATGTCTAGCAACTCCTGAAATGTCCTCAGCTTCATGAGTTAACAATTTTTCAGTTGTTAGTAACAATTATTTCCATGCAATAATATATATGCATGTACTTTCAAAACACATTCAACAATTGCATTTAGTACACAATTCTATCACTTACTATGCATGAATGCAATTCTCAATGCATAGTTATTCAATGCACCTTGCATTGAATTACATAATTCTCTTTTTCTTAGTCATGTATCTCACCATCCATAAGTTGGAATTCTATCCAATGTGTTGACACATTCTCCACACACTTCCTGTTGTCTTCCCAATTAATTGGATGCCTTCCTTTTTGACCCGAACACTACACCAAGAATATAATTTTGTGGTGTTCATTAGTGTTAGCAAAAAGGTTTCAACCCAAGTTGTATTTAAAGGTACAAATATTTTAGTACCTATGTGGCTCATAACCTTTCCATATCCAACCATGTCCTGGTCTCATACATGACTAGCTTACTCACATTCATTCCTATAACAAGTTCTTATATTTTAATTCTTTGGTTATTACCCCACAACCAAATTAACATGAACTTCTCCTATGTCAATGTGTGCATTCAAAGCTAAGTAGATTTGAATTAGTACAATCCTCCAGCCTTTACCACATCCAGTGGTATGGATTCAATAATATAATCATGTGATTTTATAAAATAACTCTGGCTGAGAAAATTCTTACCTAAATTCCCTTCAGCAATTATGTAATAAGAGTAATAAACTCATACCTTCATGAATGCCATTAATAAATTTTATACTACCTGAATCTCTGATGGCAGTAGAAGATTTCATGATTGTTTTATCAAACTTATAACCAACACTTCAACTTTCTGGTGCTTCCCTCCTTATGTCGCAACATCATCAACAACACTTGCAACATGAAATAATTTATTTTTCTACTTATGGTTTTTCAACCAACCGCAATTCAACTGTTGCTACCACAATTTCAACAACTTCTTTCCCATGTGCAACTTTTCCTTGCTGATCCTAGGAGTCTTCAATTCTTCCTGGATTCCTAAATATTCTTGTGCTCCCACTATGATCATTGTGCATCATTATTCTTTCCCTAAACACTTTATAGCATAATCACTCTTGGCGACCTTTGCATTTATAGTCCCAAACTAAGATGATACTAACCTTCATCTTTCATTGATTTCCTGGATCCAACTATCCCAACTCGTACTTGGATGAATTAAATTCCAAACCAAGTTGTTTTATAGAATCTGGATTCTTCAACATCCAGTTACTCTTCAGAACTGAACTTCTTCAGCCCTTTCCTGACGGAATACTTTGGAACTTGAGGTTTTCTTGTACTCTCCTCTTCTCTTTTGCTAGCTGCATAGAATTAACTGAAAGTCCTTATTTTACCTTACCATAATAGATTCAAGTATTACCTCCAACCTCTTGGGTTCTCTCTCATGGATCTATGTCACTTAAGATGGATTCTTGTTAGGCATCATCTCCTCTGCATTCAAAACCATGCAGAGAACCATTTTCTTCTTCCTGGTTCCTCATTGATTTCTCTTTAGAAGTCATTTCACTTTTAAATTATTCTTGACTTCATATATCCATGCTCTTGTGGAAATACCTTCACACCTTTGGAGTGCATCAACAATCCTCTACTATTCTATCCTTCCTCCCTAGAGTGTTGACATGCATTCCTATTAACTAAATATCCATCTCATGATTTCTTCTTCCATTATCTTAGGATGTTCATGGACTTGAATCCATACAGGAGTTTTTCCTTGTCTACTTTGAATACTTGCCATCACATATTATGTTGATATTAATTTTCAACATTCCATTATTATTTGGATTCCTCTAATTCAGCTCCTGCATGAATGAATTATAATTCCATTCATGTTCTCTGAGTAATCTTGGTTATTTAACACCAACTTATTTCTTGAAGAAATTTTATTTATCCTTCTGACATGCCTATTCAACTTATGGCATGCCATATTTGATGACCTTCATGCCATGTTTCCACTGCGCATTATGATAGTAATAATGGAGGTTCTATCTCTAATCTGTAGGGTTGATCCTTGGATATGTCACATCTTATCTCCAAACTCTTTCATATTCCATAAAACCTTCATTCCTTATTCCCATTCTTTTCATCTCCATACGATCTTATGGTTCATGCATTATCATGTATTGCAGATGGATTTCTCCACCTAGCATTCACATTTGATGTGAAAATATTGTCACCTGGGTTGTCTTCCCCAAACAAGAATTAAATTTGGGGTTTCCATGTTGCTTATCGAACCTAGTATCTGATCTAATGACTTCTGAAAAATCTCTTATGTAGAATACAAAATTTTCCCTGTCCTTCTTCCCTCTTTCTTCTATATGAAGACATCTCTAGCACTTTTTATGTTTTCATGTAACCATTACATCTGGAATCCTCTTTACGAGACCTTCCCAATCACGACTTCCTTTCTCAATTATGAGCCTTGAGCAGAAAGCTATGATCCTTTAAAACTTGTGCTTCTTCTCTGATGCACTTCTTGTGCAATGATCTCTTTTCTCTAAGATAATGGCTCTTAGATATTTGTTGGAACCTATCATAAAGTTCCCAAGTCTTTAGTATTCTTTTGATGTGGGTTAGAACTAGAAGAAACCCACCTTCTTCCCTCCTGACTCCTTTTCCCTTCTTTAACACAGTTTTCGGGCACTATCCCTCATTTTCCTTGAGCCCTTAATTTGCATGGGACCATGGTTGTAACGAAGTGCTAATAGTTGGGTGCTTATATAGAGAATTGAAACTTACAGCCTCTGGAGCCTCGGAGGTTTTCTTTTCTACACATCACAAACATCATAGAACCTTGAACTGGAGATTTTACGAAGGACGGTGGATCTACGGTCCACATTATCTGTTAATATCTATGGTGGATAAGAGATTCGGTACTCCAGGCATTAGTGGACTTTAAAGCACATCACAATAATCTCCTGGAGCATCGAATTGGAGAACTTACAAAGAGGGGTGGATCAACGATCCACAACTTCTCAACAACCGACAATTGGGATCTATTGCGGAACTCTGGGCTTTGGGGTTCTGGGACTTCTGAGCTTCGGGACTCCGAGAGTTCGGATGATTCCACCTTTGCACAACCCATAACTCCTTAACCAGGAGTTTTCACATACTTCCACATCCCCCCGGTGACATCATCGCGTCACTTTACTTCAACGTAACAGAACTTCAGGGTTTCTTCCTCTCATTCCATCACAAGCCATTTCTTCCAAAGTGTCAAGTCTCTGGACTTCACGATTTGGTGCCATGTGTCCACTAGGGCCCATGGTTTTTGTGATTGAACTAAAAGATACCAAAAATTCACATCAAACTTTACACTTTTCCAATTGCGAGGACATGGGTCGACGATTTTGGAGTAATCCACTGATCATTCTGTAATTGTGCCCATGCTAACATGTACCCCTCCTGGGAAACCGTGGTTTGGATTGCAGGACTGCCTTGTAGAATTATCTATTGCACAACTTGGATCTTCGCAATGAATCTCAGCCCTCGATCTTGATAGATCATGACCAATTTAATGCGAGCCTGATCCAGCTAAATTCTTCGCCAAGTTTAAATACCTTGTGCCATCTCCAGGAGTGCTACATGGTAGGACACACGAAGCTGACACGTGGTCCAATCAGGTAGGTGATAAATCTCACATTCTAACTGCATTTCAATCTTACAACGGTTCTTAACTCACTAAAATGTGGTACACATCCCATGTGTCCACGTTATCCCTAGCGACATCAACAGGCCATGTCACTTCGAGACTTTGGGCTTCGAGCGATTTCACCTTAGCATACTCCATTTATCCCGAACAAGTCAATCCTCTGACACATGCCTCCTTCGACGAACGGTCCATATTGTATTCAGACTTCGGGACTTTAGAAATTCGGGAGTTTCCACTCTATTCATACCATGTTTCTCTCAAATGTCATATTCCTGAACAAGATAACTTTTCGACACATGTTCCTTGTTTCGATTGAAGGACAAGAAATACACAAAGTTTTCTCTGTCTTCTCTACACTTGACCGAAAGTTGTGACCTTGACTTAAAATTTGGGCACTTATCTCACTTTACAAGATCGCCAGTCGTGCCTTAAGGAACCGTGAAGATCAACGACCAGTAGTGATTGCGAAAACTCAAATTTCTCATGCTTTAATTTCCTTCCTGGCCTCCACAATGTGAAGATGATCACCCATAGTGGGATCGATATCCATCGTTTATCTATTGATCTAGCAAGATCAATGATCCTAAGGGATTGTAGAGTCTTAACTTACTCTCGCTTTAATTTCCTTCCCGATCTCTGTAATGCTCCCCACCATTGATCTACCTTCAATGAGATCTAATAGTCATGATTTAATCTTCGCTTGATCTGATGGATCAACTTCAAACCTTGTAGTTCCAAACCCCCTGGTTATTGCAGTTTTTTTTCTCTACTATCTTTCTTGAATTTCTATACCTCCTAAGCTTCCAACACGACCAAGGTTCTCTCTTGACACTCTGGAATTCTCTGAAATTCATTTTTTTTTCTTTTTAACAACAATTTTCTCTGATCTTTTGATTCCATAACCACTTATACGGCCAAATTCAGGCTCAGTGTCAAAAATTGGGCTCTAAAATTCAATTTTGTCCATTTCATCAACAATTTCCTTCTGAAACCTTCTCTTCAACTTCCACTTTCCCATCCCATCTAGGCTTAATGTTGAAATCATGGCTTTGATACCATTTTGTAACATCCCCATCCACCAAAAGGCCAGGCAACGTCACTACTCGAACACTTCACTTAGCTCTGATACCAATTTGTAGCATACCCAGCCATAACTTGTTGGGCTATGCCACACAGAGATTCTTGCGGAAACATCATACACATACAGGCCACCTAGGAAAGGACATGCTACCTCATAGAAATGAAAAATATCATTTGCATATATATAAACATAAACATGTGCATGTATAGAAACATACAGCATACAACATGATCTACTAAGACACAGATTAATGTGGAAATAATAGTAAGCCTACACATACAACATATACAGGCATTACTCATCAATTATAACACATGTACAAATACACAACATGTAAATGAACATAAAAGTGGTACTTCTCTTTTAATAGAAGACCACCAACTGTGTGCGTAGCTTCCACGAACCTCCTGGCCTTAGACCATGTTGCTCGTCACAATCAACAGTGGGTCACCCCTGAGCTAGGACTAAGCTCCACCCAGGGAAAAGGATTCCTAGACTGGGCTGAGGTTACAGAAAAATTCAAAGTGCAACTGGAAGGATTCTCTCCAAGATCCTACTTACACCCACTACTCATAGACTCTCATTCCCCACATGCCTGTTCCACCCCGGGAATATGCACCTTCATTGTTCCATAGTCCATCGATTGTTCCACTTCCMTTTCAAGGTATCAGTAATAGGACGGATCAAGAATTATCAGAGCTCTGTAGCTGGTGYTGGACTCTCTCTAGGAGAAAATCACTTCCCAGCAAACTCTCTCACCTGGAGAGATCTACTCATAGGCTTGACAACCTTCCTCTTCAACCATGGGCCTAACAACCCTCTTCTTCAACCARCTTCAACTCAATTCCATAAAATGAGGAAAATAACAAGGCTCAATATAGCTCAGGGGATAGAAGAAACCACAATTCAATAAGGCACAACACATCTCTGGAAAGTACAGATATTATGTGCTTCACAGGAAAACATRGGTCAACTTCATGGGTTACTGGTTTCAGAGGTGCRTGAAAGATGTAGGGGTCGATGATGGAGGGAAAATGAGTTAGGCGAAGGATGGGAGAAAGRGAAGTGAACCCCCCTAATGAGATGACTTTMTAKATTTAACTGCATGTGCCGAAGTCGACACATGTCTTCCTRGAGYTGCATGCACTCCATTTAGAACTTGTTCCCTTTCCCAGGAACTTAGGATAACTGGGTTTATTTTCCCCACTTTAGTATTTTCATTTTCAGGAATATATTATAATATTCCCTTGGTTTAATCCCTATAGATTAGCCCCTCTTCCTAACCTATTAGTCCCATCCCATTTTGTACCTAGTGGAGCTTAGTCCCCCATCACTCTTTCTTCGTGGTCGGTCTACACATAACGATGTATAATTTTTATTAATGATCTGCATAATTACATATACAAAAATCAGGCTTATAGCCTTAACATCCTAGGCTCTCTGGACTAATCATCACATAATCCTCCTAGCTTATTATAAATCGGCTCACTAGCCTAACAAACATGTTTACAATTCATAATTACAACTGGGGCTCTGTCGGGGGATATTAGAGTCGTGTTATTTGGCTTTCCTGTGGGGATGAAAACACAAAATTATTTCAAGATTTATCCAAAGGTAGGAAAATGGCTAATACTATTTGGGGATTAAAGAATAGGGGTAGAGAAGTTGTCAAAACTTTTGATGGTATGGATTCCATGGGTATTGAACATTTTCGTAACCTTTTCAAGGTCCAGGAGGGGTCATCTATTGTTGAAATTGTACAAGTTTCTGGGTTATTTCCTCATTTTGTGGAGGAGGAATAATTTCAAAGTTTAATGGATGTTGTCACTAAGAAGGAACTCTTGGAAGTTATCCAATATTTTCAAAAAGGAAAAATGCCAGGGCCTAATGGATGGCCAATAGAATTTTTCCTGGGTTTATTCGATCTGATAGGTCAAGATGTTTTGAAGGTGGTTAATGAATCATGGGTGAATGTCCATATTCATGACCCTTTAATATCAAACTTCATTTCCATTATACCAAAGTCATATAATCCCTCCTCTTTTGATGATTTTCGGCCAATTTATTTATGTAACTTCCTTTACAAGATCATTTCAAAGGTTATAAGTAGAAGATTAAAATTATTCTCTTTGGGAATATTTCAAGTGAACAGTTTTGGTTTCTAGAGGGAAGGAAAACATGTGAGGCTATTGGGGTAGGTCAAGAAGGTCTTCACAGTATAAAAACTAGAAAACTCAGAGGGGTTGTTGTGAAAATAGACCTTTAAAAATCATATGACAGAGTAAATTGTATTTATATTGGGATGTTATTGATTCACCTTGGTTTTGGGGTGGATTTTACAAATTGGGTGATGAGGTGTTTGTCTTGAGTATTTTTCTCTATTATGCTTAATGGTTCAACTTATACCCTTTTTCATGTTGATAAAGGCCTACGAAATGGATTCCCCTTGTCACCCTTACTTTTTCTCTTGGTGGTAGAAGGTCTTAGTGTTTTTCTAGTAGAGGCAAAGAACTCTGGTAGTTTCAAAGGGATCAAATTTTATCATGTTTTGTACATCTCTCACTTTCTCTTTGTAGATGACATTTTAATTTGTTGTGACAAGTCGAGGAGAGATACTAAAAAATTGTTTGAAGGGCTTACTCTCTTTAAAAGGGCCACCAGAATGTTGATCAATGATCGAAATTTCAGTATAACCTATGCATCATTGGAAGCATCTAATTTACGATATATTTTATCTCAGCTCCCCTTTCAGGTGCTTGAACTGGAGGAGGGGCTGAAATATATCGAGTTTCACTTAAAACCAAATGACTAAAGAAATACAAACTAGATGTGGCTTATTGCAAAATTAGAAAAAATATTACAGGTTTGGAGTCACAAATGGTTGTCAAGGGCTAGGAGAATTGTACTGATTAAGTCGATTCTGGAGGAAATCTTGGTCTATTGGATGTCTTTGTCGTGGATTCCAAAGGGAATCTTGGAAAAAGAAAGGAAAATTTGTTTTTCCTATATATGGAGGGGAAATAAGGACAAGCAGGTGTTGTTGTGGATCCAGTGGGAGAGAATCGTGATTCCGAAGGCATTAGGGGGATGAGTATTAAAAAAAAAATTGTATTCTCTAAATCACTTGCAGCAAAGTGTTCGTGGAGATTGATCAACTCATCAAACCACTGGACTAGAGTTGTACAAAAAAATATATTGTTCCTCTTTCAATTCTTGAGTAGATTAGGAACCCAATCAAAAGTATGTTGGGCATCTCTATTATCTAGAAATTAGTCATTAAGGCCTTTGAATTGATAAGAAATGGCCTGGTATGGAGAATTGGCTCAGGAAATATGGTTATGATTGGCTTGGACCCGCGGGCTAGATGCAATCAGGGACATATAATTAATGTTGGAATATTCTCACAACTAGACCATGGGGGACTTTATTATTTATCACAAGTTGGGGACCTAACCACCTCCAATATCTGGCAACAAGGATGGGTAAATGGGTATACGCTATATCTCACTGGGAATGAACTAATTCAAAGGGATAGGTATATTTGGGTACTTCAGATAGCCAATATACACTTGACTAATTGGAAGAATGAGCTTCTCTGGGATGGTGACCCGGGAGGGGTATATACTCCAAAAGAGGGATATGTTCAACTCAGTGTGGATTTACAACAGAGAGAAAAATTTGGTGGTGGAAGCAACTCTAGAGACAATGCTACCCGGCAAAAGGAAAAAATTTGGTTTGGTCAATACTAGAGAATAAACTACCAACTTGGGATAATTTACAAAGGAAACAGTTCAATGGTTCAGGTTGGTGTACACTTTACAAAGACAAATTTGAGACAGTGGATCATATTTTTATTCATTGTTATTTATCCAAGGGTGTTTGAGTCAATTCACTAATCATATAAAAAACACTTGGGCGTTGGCAGGGAAATTATTTTGATGAAGCTTTGAAAGATTGGTTATTTGCAAGGGGTAACTACGAGTCCATGGATTTTCCTTTCATTATTGCTTGGGGGATTTGGATGGCATGGAATAATTCAATTTTCAAAGATGAGGTCTCTTTGACTATGTGAGTGAGATCAAATTATCTTAGTTTACTTGATTATTACAAAACATCAAGAGGAGAGGGGCTCGGAAATAATTGTTTTATTAGGGAAGGAATTTATTGATAGGGTCAAGTCATGGGCTTATTTCGACGGGGCTTCTTAGGAATTTATTGATAGGGTCAAGTCATGGGCTTATTTCAACGGGGTTTCTTATGAGGATCATCTTATTTGTGGTGGGTTCTATTTTTCCACTACACATTATTTTATTCTCAAGTCTAGATTGGGGGCTAGGACAAATAATTATGCTGAGATCATGGCTTTAAAATGTTTTTTTATTATTTGATGTGGAAAAGGGATGCAAAAATTTAGAGGTTTTCGGTGACTCTATGTTAATCATCAACTAGGAAAATGGAGTTCAAATATGTCACATTTCTTGTCTTGTGCCAATTTATGAGGACGTTTTGAGAATCATCAATGTATTTGAATCTATCTCCTTTACTCATATATAGAGGGAGCATAATCAGTTGGCAGACCAACTTTCCAAAGAAACCTCGCAATTAGAGTATGGTCGATGGTATATTGAAGAACAGTCTGTAGTGGGAATCCACGGTTTCTACCAGAGACCATTTCATGAAGTCCAGATATTTTAAAAAAATTATGTTCATCCGAGTGACATTTGGATGTATTTATTTTTGTCAAATATGGTATGGTTTATAGAATAATTGACAGTCAATCTGTCATACTTATATATTTTGCAGACAATGTATAATCTATAGGATAGTAGGGGACACCAGATGTAGTATTCAGATATTTATGTTTTTGTTGCTATGTAATGAGACTCTTCTACATCGACAGTGATGGTACTTTTCCTTTATTTGATAATATATACGAGGCTATTATAGATGGCTTGTATATATTTGAGAATGTAACTTTGTCACTACATAATGAAATTATGAATTTTTCCGAGGAAAAAAAATAGAATGTTACATACCACAAAAATGTGTTAGTCCTGGGGCATCATGAATTGTCCATAAAAGTATTCCACGGAATTTAAATTGCTTCTCCTTGATTGGTTTACAGATGTCATACATAGTGATGCCAACCCATAAATTTAGTAGCTCATTGATAAGAGGCGCGATATATACATTCATATCTTTAACTTGGTACTTACCTAATTGTTTGAAATTACACATAATTATTATAACCATGATATGTATATATAAGTAAATAAATAAATAAAATGATATTATGGAAAAAATCAAACAAATGAAAATGTTACATTCAAAAAATTAATGTAAACAAATACCTGGAACAATCATTATCAACATTATGTGCTCCCTCTTTATTGACATCCAAGGAGGAATGTTATTGTTGATAATGAAAATAGGCCACACTGAGTAAATAGAACTAAGCTCTATGAATGTATTAACATCGTCGACTGTCAATGAGAGCCTAACATTATGAGGTTCATATTTGAAATCTGCCCATTTTCCCTCAATTTCCCTAAATGCATAACCATCAAAAGGAATTTGAAGAACACCATCTCCACTTATGTTACATGCATGGTAATCCATAAATTGTGCTATGTTTTCACACTTGAACAATCGCTACAAACGTGGAATTATGGGAACATGAAGAAGAACCTTTCGAGGTACCCTTTTTGTTACTTGATCGGTTCGATATCTACTAATAAGATATTGCGGGCATTTGGTTTTCGAAGCATTTTTTCCGTAATATATAATATTATCATTAGGACATGCATCTATAGTTTTATAATCCATTGCAATGTTTTTCATAATGGCATCCAAATCTTGATATGTGCGAGGTAAAATATTTGACGATGGTAACAAAAATTCACCTAACAATCTACAACATAAAAATAACTAGTTAATGTAAAGAATATTAATTGTAAAAATTGCATTCTTATTGTACAAATTAATTAACACTAAAAAAAATAGAAAAAAGTCAGCATATATGTATATGAGATGAAACATATTACATACCTTGGGATCTTTGTCATACAATTGTTCGAAAAAGTATTCATAACCTTTAATTTCATTGGAAGCAATGTAGCGGAGAGACGATTTTCTCTTGAGCCTTCAAAACGTCATTTATTTTCCTTTTCTAATAGAGTTTCATCATAAATACCATCACTGTCCCTATCCTCATCCTGTTGAGAAAACAAATCTTGGATCATTTGATTTGTCTCATCATCTTCTTCTATGGGATATTCATTAACTTTATTTTTTCCATCATCTTCTTCCATGACATCCTCATTTTCTTGATTATGTTCCTCAACTTGTACAACATCATTTCTACTACTACTTGGTGCAATATTTTGTAGAAATTTAGAGGGAAACTCTAACTTTATAATCACAAACAATCATGCAAAATTAGTGTGTATAACAAATATTCAAACAATATATATACTTATATATAATTTTATATAAAATCGATAATATAAAAATAGATAATGAATATATAGCTAATTACCACGGGATGATATTCATTCGATCCCCCATTAATGTGCCCACGTTTCCTGCAATTGTTTTAGTTGTTTCTACTAAAGTTCTTACAGTAGGTGTAGTGAAACATTTTTTGCAAGGGCAATAACATCTACCATCACCCTTTTCACCCTCTTTACTTTTTTACCCAACTCTAATATTATGCGACATTCTTCCGCACAAAAATAATGCTTCTGAACCGTCATTATAGAAATATTTTCGCAACATCTCTAATTTGCAAAATATTTATAGATTTTTTTTCGTTGCAAGAGAAACAAACATTGACCAAGTCAATGTTGACTTTGTCAAATAGTGTAAGGGTCAGTGTTTACTTTGTCAAATAGTGTAATGATCATCATTGGATCGTTCGTCTTGCAACAATAACCAAAGGTCGTCACAAGAGAGACGGTAGTCCACTATCTTCACGTTCGTCTCTCTTTAGACGTACAATTGGTTTCATCTCAAGAGCAACAAATGTAGGCTGGATTTATAAAAAAAAATGAAAAATTAAACTCTTTATCTTTAATTTTCGGATGAAAGGGTACTTTTGTCGCAAGTAGTCGTCGCAAATTTTCAATATGTAGTAGTGCCAATTGTTGGAATACTAAGAGGAGAGGGTGAAATAGTATGAGAACTTTTACCACTTTTAACCACAATATATATAGGTTAACTTTATCAACAATATATCATCAATGTATAATGAAAATATAAAGATAAAAACATCACATCACATCAAATACACAGTACACCATACTTTACGTGGAAACCAAAATTTGAGAAAAAAATAGAATGTTTTCTTATATATCAAAGAATACATTCATAGGAAGCACCAAATT
>SNQJ01S0088169.1:0-18016 GCA_010110895.2 Picea sitchensis | reverse complement strand
AACAACATGATGTATACTATCCATTAATGGGTGTTGTATATGCATGTGCATTGTCCTTCATGTCCAAATACCTTTATCAATCTTGTGGTCCAAAACCCATGACTAGGGTTGACATCAATGACAACAACCAATCTTCCAACAATACCAAGGAAACCTCTCAACTAGATTTCAGACATCACCAACACATGCCTAGACCAAGAATGTATCAAACCATCAACAAGCATCAACTGTGTACCACAACTTGTACGAAACCATGTTGTTATAGTCAAAAAATTCCTTACCTATGCATACAAGACATTGGCTTTTCCACTTACATACTTTTCCAAAGTACCACTAAGGCTTCTTCCTAAAAAATATTTTTTGGGAAAATGTATGTGACATGCTGAACTAATATCCCCCCTACACATGTGTGTTGCATACTAGTTATTCCACATACATATGTGAGTTGCATACTAGTTAGCCCACGTTTATCTCCAAAAATTGCAAAAAATATAAAATTGCAAGGAATTCAGCAGAGTTTACGGGCTATAGAGGGTTTCCTAACCATTTTACCCCTTATATACCACCCCCAAACCGAATAACCATATTTTTCTCATATAAAAAGAGGTCTTGGGGTGTCATTTGACAAGACAAGCAATAGAATAAGAAAACTTTTCCAAAATCATTTCCTCTTCTTAGCCCAAGTTTTGCATTTTATTCTGAGTTTTGGCCTCATCCTTCCCATCCAAATGTTTCTCCTTATGCAACCCTTTATCCTTCCCTAAGTGATAAGTTGGTTGTGATAAGCAAGCATGGGATTGATGCACTTGGAACCACGATATAGGAGCCCGGGCCTGGTTCATGGAGTGGTTGTCGACAAAGGTTGTAATCATTTTTTTCTTGAAACTTAATAAAAGAGTTTGTCCTTATCCCAAAATCTTATATTTGTATTCTTTTATGGATTTATGCATCTATGTCTATATCTGAACATTGAAAGTGATAAGTAGAGATTGCATGTGTTGTAGCATTTTTTTCCTATTTTTTTTCAAGTCATCTTTGGGAGGGGACCCGCAATCTAGGAAGCTTCAAAGGCGAAAGAGGTCTACATTGGCAGAAAGGACTAAAGGTACAGCCATTGACCTTATTTCCTCTCTCTTTTCATTCAATTTAGATATTTTTGGGGTATCTTAAGGGTGGAATAGTCTTTTAAGGGAAGTCAATGCTCTTTGTGTACCTATACCCGATATAGGGGGATTTTCCCCATAGCAGAATTGGTGACTCCACTGGGGATTCTCTCTAGGGTATTAGTGTGAGATTTTGGTTTGATTTGGTTTTTCCAGTTTCTTTTTGAGTTTTTCAAGTTTACTGAGTTATTTTAGGGTCTCTGGTCACCTTACAGGTGCCTATCAGCCTTCCCTGACTAGTCAATTATCCAAGCCCTTTTTTTTGTTTTGAAAATTTTCAGAGGTGTACGTTCCCTATCTTATGTTTATCCCGCATACATACACAGTTTGCACAGTATACAACCCACGTACATACGTAGGTTGCTTCTGAACAACCCACATCTCTACGTTTTGGAAGGTTTAAAAAAAAAGACTTTTTATTTCCCTTACAAGAAGATTTGTGCTTTTCAGGCCTTCTTTAACTCTTCAAGGTCTCTGTTAGTGGTATTTGGTTGGGTCAAAGTTTCAGTTTAACTTTCTCTTTGTGAAGAACCCTTATTGTTTCTTCATCTTCTCTTTTTTTTCTTTAGAGGTTTAGAGTCGACCTATAAGCAATAGATCCTCCTGTGGATTCTATTGAATATTTTCGTTCAAGCAGTGGTTTAGGGTATGTATGAGTCTTGGGTTTATTTTCTCTTTATCGGGTTTATGCTTTGAAAAACAAAAAATATATTTTACTTCTATTTTTCTTTTCTAATCATTTCAAAAAATAAAAAAATATTTCATTTAGTTATGCATTTAGTTTGGTAATTGTAGCATAGGTTGTATTTTTACAAAACAAAAGAGTTATTTTTCAAATTTCCTTTCTCAATATTTCCCTGAAAGTTTAGTAGTTTGTATCGTAAAATGAAAATCTCATTTTAGGATACTTTTTTCATTATATGATCCTGGAATACTATTTTGAAAAGTTTTCATTTACAAATATTAACAAGCCATTTCTTTCAATATGAAGAATCTAGATTGCTTTTCACGAATGCTCTAAATTCTTTCTTCTCTTTTGTCTCTTCCAAACACCATAAGTTGCACACCCGTACCCTTTTGAATAAGTCAAGCCAATAAAAATCAATTATTAACACTTAAATTTAATTAGACTTTTTGTTTGTAGGGTTCACCAAGTAGTCTAGGCTCTAGGGCCTTGAAATAGGTGTGGAGAGGAAACTCTTCAAGGCCGCCTAAAAAACCATAGGAGTCTGTGATAGGGAGTGTCAGGATCCAGTATCATAAGAGTCATTTGGGACCCCCATCTAACATAGGGGCTAAAAATGAGGTTTCATAAGGAAAGGTAGAGGAGATAACCCCTCCAAAGTCAGACTGAGCATAGTGGGGATTGTATATTGAGGGTCGTTCTTGGGAATTACACCAATCAAATTTGACTACGGAGCCACGTCGACCTAGAATCCGTTTGATATATTCAGTTGTCTTCTGGAGCATTTTCCTTCGGTGCCATTGAAAGGCTTCGTACTTTATTATCCTGCTCATTACGATCAGTGCGACTGTCGACTGTACCCACCTAGTGATTGACTATGAATTGGAAACCTAGTTGACTATTTTTAGGGACTTACACGGGTGACTGCGGAGGTATACCATGATACCAAGGGTATATGTTGCATCACGCTTTGCAGAGTATACCGAGAGGGTGTTTCTATGTTCAATTTACACTTGCAATGGTAAGTTTCTCTATTGTTGATTGGCATAACTGTTCTTGCTACCAGTCAGTTGTTTGCTTGATTTTTTGTTAGGAACTTTTTAGTGTGTGCTCTATGTTTTGCGCTAGCTAAACCTTACAATGTCGATTGATCATTTCACTATCAACAAATCTGTCATTCCTGTAGGCCTCAGGGCTTGTCATCAGTTACTTTGGAGCGACCTTTTCCATCGTTGAGGCACATGCTAGATCAAGAAGGCTCATTCGAAGCTCCCGAGCCATAGGAAACTGTACCTAAGCCAACTCTAAGAGAATAATTTCCTGCACCAGAGGAATCCATTGTTTATGATCTCGAGACTGAAGGTTTCAGGCCACCAAATCCTCCGATCACTAACTTATCTGTGTTGCTTCTAATTCATATAGTCCCTCCTGAGGTGACTTCACCTAAATGATAGTTTGTTCGGCGAGCAGAAATGGAAGTAAATAGTGTTACTTCATCAGGGACTCCTCATACTCCCATCTCAGCTTCCACCGGAGGGGTGGTTGAACCTCCTCCCCCACCTCCACCTATCAGGAATACGGTCRTCTAGACTCCCACTACTTTGGGTAGTGGCACAATCCCTTTGATGACTTTAACCACTGTTCCCTCTATCCATAACACCTCTTCCACCCCATTTTCATATGRGATGTTGGGTTTTGACTCTAGTTCAGTTCTAACATACTCTACTATACATATTATTGGTATGGGGGYARGGAGATCTAATTCTCCCTTCCAAGGACCCATCRCAGGCACCACTACCCTATTCAATGTTATCCCTTATGGTGGGGGTCACATCCCTCGCCCTTCCCCTTCGGTTGGAGGCACTTTCCAGCATTCGATTGGGCTTGATACCAACTCTAATTTTTTTAGTCAAGGGATCCATGGACCTCAATCCTAGGTCACATCCCTCGTCCTTCCCCTTCGGTTGGAGGCACTTTCCAKCATTCGATTGGGCTTGATACCAACTCTAATTTGTTTAGTCAAGGGATCCATGGACCTCAATCCTACATGACTCTGGTGGGATCTATGCCTTTTTMTTTGTTCKACACTTTTGGAAATAACGCTTTCTCATCGTCTTCTTTCTTAGTCRGAAGAAACCCTGGTTTTGATCAACAAAACCCTACGCAAGATTTCATTCCTTCGTAGGGAGCGATGACAAGAKTTTACTCCTCACAAGGTCTTGGAAATCCTTAGCAAGGCTTGTTTCCTTCGCAAGGGATGTYGATCGGGGGGAAYGCCTCCCACACTCAATTGAACCCTGGGCATGGTTCAGTACCTATTTCAGGAGGGTCGGTTGGGGCCATCCCCAACCAAGGTCCTTGGAACACTGTACAGGGAACAATCCCTACAAAAGGTATGTCATCCCACTTCGGGAATCATCCGATGATGAAAAATCAAATGCAAGTCCCTTTTACTAGACAGGGCCACCATGGTATCTACCAAAACCCTGGCTAGCATTCAAACCTTTCCTAGAAACCTAGTGCCATCCAAAATCCAAGCCCCTCTTTTCATGTGAATTCGCCACAACTGAGACTACCTTTTTTAGAAAATTTGCATTTGACAGAATTTTAGAGATTTTTGAATGACCCAATATGTCATGATCTGCATTGGCCCCCCATGCCAAGTAAGTTTCCCTTGGTTATCCATAAGTTTTAAGGAAATCCTAGCGAAGATCTAAGTGATCATGTCACAAATTTTCACTTATGGTGCCCATGTAACTCATTAAAGGATGATTTTGTTCAGTTGTGATTGTTTCAACACACTCTTATAGGGGTTGTCGTGAAATGGTATATTGAGCTCGATAGTTCAAAGTGTGTTTACTTTAATGACATGGCGATGGTATTCTTAAACTTTTTCCAGTTACCGGTGAGATATGATGTCGACACTGAGTTTCTGGCCAACTTCAAAAAAACGAAAGCTGGCCATATTTCAGATCACATCCGAGAATGGTGGCGACGAAAGAGTTTGATCAAACTCAAGGTCCCTCTCGCATTTTATCTCGATTCATTCCTAAATTCCTTGGTACCTTGTGTATCCAAAGATGTCGCGTCGTCTGAAGTTTTTTTTGAAGAAGAGGCTATCATGAGAGCCTAGCAACTGGATTTGATTTACTCTCAGTCTGGTATGCTATACGAGATCCTTCCTAATACATCAGGGTCAATGTTCGACAAGACCAAACAGAAGTCTGAGCCTCATTGCAATGGCATAGTAGGCTCATCAAAGAGCAAGTCCACAGATTAGTTGTCTAATAAGTTACAACATTTATCGACTTAATAGATTGTGGCCAGCCAAACTCCTAGTTTGGATGGATTTGTAACCCAAATGTTTGATGTACACAGTGTGCAATCGAAAAATCCCAAAGGTAACCAACAAACCAAGGGAAAGAGGAAACCTAAAAACAAGAAGGGTAAGGGGGATAAGAAAGTTGCAAATAATGTTGGTGAGGGGAAAAATGAAAAGAGGAAGGTGAATCTTTTTCCACCACTTGACTCACCAATGCCCTCGGCTTGAGGAAACCCAAAATCTATTGGCACAAMATTATCTTGTCATGTTAACTAACCCTTTTCCACAAGGGAAAAATATGGCTCAAGCTTCCTCATCCACAAGCACACATGGGACAGTTAGAGATACCMTGTGCCCAATACTAACAATGGAGCCACAAACATTTATATGATGAAATTTGAATCTAATATATAGACCAAGGATCATAACTAATGAATGTCAGAATCTATTGAGAATGGAGAATAACCCTCCAACCCACTGAGTCCTCTTCAAATTGAGAAGATGATGGGAGAAACGATGACTCACATCCCTAAGGGTGCATTCAAAAAGGCTTCTCATAACCCAAATGCAAGGGCTTCTCATAATTAATCCATCGTGGCATATCTGGCACAAAATCCTTGTGCAATGTCCGCTCTAGAGGTCCTCCAGAGTTTCCTCTCATAGAGAAAATTGTTGTTGTTCGCCTTGGGAGCGGTCGACACCACTAACTCAAGAATGATTTTTTTTACTCTACTGATTATAAACCTCATCTTCCTCACCATGTATGTTTTCAAATAGTAGTGGTGTATGCAATGAAATCGTTGACACAGAACATTTTACGTACAGTGGTGGATGAGGGTGCCTCGACTTGCATGATGTCGTTGGAATATTGGAAGGCCATCGACCAACCTGAGTTGTCTCCATCGCCCACATTGCTAACTATGTTTGATGATCGATCTTTCATACCACATGGCATAATTCCCTCCTTCCTTGTGCAGTTAGAGGGTAAAATTGTGTCCGTCGAAGTAGAAGTAGTCGATGCACCTCACGACTACAATATTTTGTTAGGGAGAAATTGGACCTATGTTATGACACCGGTTGTATCCACCATTTTTTGGGTATTAATTTTTCCTCATGAAGCTCAGATTATAAACGTTGATCAGTTATTCGTTTCTCGTCCTAACCCTTCATCATGGATATCCACGGTCCTAATGATTGATAACCCACAGCCAGGTACCATTAACTTAGGTGTCGAATTGTTTCCATATTTAATGGGGACTTTTAATTATTTGTCGCCTGCCAATGATGTTAGGTTTGCTTCAAATGTCCCCGACCAGATGAAGGCTACAATCTTTCAAGTTGCCTCTTTTAGAACGAGTTACTTTAACAATTTGTGGACTTTACCTTCCCCATCAGCTTTGATGGAAGGGGTAGGGAACCTTGGAATGGCCATGCCCTTATCTGTTGCTAAGGTTGTGTACAGTATTGTCTAGCAAGACTCGACTAACCATGATCTAGCTCCCCCACAAGAGATAGATCCTATTCTCAATCCTATTTGGGATCAAGACTCTATCACCACCTATGACCCTTTGGAATTAGTATTTCCCTCTTATGAGGCGATCTTGGAGGCAATGACTGGGTCAGAAATACCTTGGGACGTTCTTCACCACCAATCTTATTTCTTACCTGAGCTCAAGATAATAGAGGTAGGAGAGTTCATTACGACCATGAATGGAGATGCCCCTTGTCCTATTAAACCTCTGGCTATGCATGGAATATATGTCGAGGGAAACATGTAAAGTATAGCTGAAACGATTCCTATTGACATCTCCAAAACCCCTGGCATCGTGGAAAATGTCTTTGTCGAAGCAGATTGTTCTCCTGAAGAGATTCATATCTACACTGAATTGTTTAAAGAATTTCACGATGTATTTTCATGGCCTTATGAGGAGATGCAAAAAATTGATCCACTCATTGTTGAACACAAGATCACATCTTACCCTAATGTTAAGCATGCCCAACAAAATCTTTTTCTGGTCAATCCTCGCAAGGAAGTGGTGATAAAGGTTGAAGTAGAGAAAGTCATCAAAGATGGTTTCATCTATCCCATGCAATTGAAGGAATGGGTATTGAACCCTTTTCCTGTCAACAAGAAGAAAGGTATGATCTGTGTATGTATGGAATTTCGTGACCTGAACAACAATTTCCCGAAAGACAATTTTCCAACCCCATTTATTGACCAGATCGTCGATGAATGTGCGGGTTGTGAGTTATTTTCTTTCATGGATGGTTTTTTTGGGTACAATCAAATTCAAATCAAGCCTAAGGACCTTTATTTGTCCTTGGGGTACATTCACGTATAGAAAAATTCCTTTTGGCCTTAAGAATGTTGGAGCTAATTTTTAGAGGGCCGTGTCGTTTGATTTCCACAACCTCAAACACATAGTTGAAGCATATCTCAATGATCTGGCATCACATTCTCATAAGAGATCCAATCATCTCGCCCATTTATGGCTTATCTTTGAGAGGTGTCACTACTATCGAATTTGCCTGAATACCAACAAGTGTAGTTTTTGTGTGACATCGGGACACTTGTTAGGTTTTATCGTGTCAACTAGAGGGACCATGGTCAATCCTCTGAAGGTTCAGGAAATAGTTCAATTGCCTCACCCACGCAATCCCCCAACTTCAGATTCTACAAGGGAAAGAGAATTTTCTTCAGTGTTTTGTCGTTAACTATGCTGAGATTACTAATGGGTTCATGCGTCTCTTGAAAAAGGGGTCCCATTCTGTTGGGGTGAAGCGGCTCAACTCTCTTTTGAAGCATTGAAACATGCTCTGACATTTGCTCCTCTACTCAGTCTTCCAGATTATGGCAAGTATTTCTTGTTGTATTTGGATGTCTCAAAGTCTACTATCAGCATGGTCTTGTTCCAAGAGGATGACGTTCTCAAAGAGCATGTTATATACTATATTATTCGAGGCTTGGTTGGAACGGAACTCAACTACACACATGTTGAGAAACTCGTTTTGGAATTTGTTCACGTTGTCCAATGATTCTGTCATTATATTTTACTTCGCAAGACCATTGTCGTAGCCATCGTCAACCCTTTTCAATATGTGTTAACACGATGGGTCATTGGTGGGAAAATCAATCGATGAATAGTCATCCTACAAGAGTTTGACTTGGATTTTATTTCGGAAAAATATAAAAATTTTGTGGTCTTTGTTGAACTAATCTCGGAAATTCCGCTCGAGAGTGGTGATATTTCACCTGAAGAGTCACCGATCAATGGAGATATTTTTTTTATCGCATCTTCAGACCCTTGGTATGGAGATATACTTGTGTATCTTCAGACTTTGAAGTTCCCTTCTTCTACTTCTCATGATGAGTGTCTATGAATACGCCACCAAGCACAAAACTATCTTATCCTTGATGACACTTTATATCGTTGAGGAGTGGATTTCATTCTTAATGATGTCTCACTCATGAAGAAGCATAGATTTTTTTAAATGACTGTCACATAGAAGCATGTGGAGGCTATCACACAAGAGCATGTGGAGGTTGTCACATAGGAGCATGTGGAGGTCACCTATCTGGGTTGGTAACAACCCAAAATATTCTTCGCGATAGATACTTTTGGCCCTCATTAATAAAATATTGTGTAGAGGCGATCAAGAAGTGCCACCCATTCCATATCTTCTCTCAAAATATGTGGGCACACCCAACTACCATGTTCCCAATTTGTTTCATCGGTCCCTTCACCAAGTGGGGGATTGATTTCACTACATTTCACCCAATTTCATCTAGGGAGAATCACTATATCATCATAGCAGTAGACTACTTTACTAAGTGGGTCGAAGCTATGCCGACAATTAGCAATGATGGGGAGATGAATTCCCTTTTCATTTTCAACCAAATTCTATCCAGGTTTGGTATTCCTAAAGATATTTTCACTGATCACGACAGTCACTTCCAAAACAAAATGATGTCCAAGTTAACGTCAAAACTAGGGTTTAAATAGGAAAAAATTTCACCTTACTACCCAGAGGAGAATGGTTAGGTAGAGGTTGTTAATAAGCCTCTCAAGACTATTCTACAGGGAACAATTAATTCGGCCAAGTCAAATTGTCATTTGATGTTGTACTCATGACTTTGGGATTATCAAACTTCAGTCAAGACTACTACCAGTTTTTCTCCTTTCCAACTTGTCTACAGGTTGGAGGTAGTCCTTCCTATTGAATGTCAAATCCCTGATCTTAATTTGGTAGTGGAACTACTGTCTGACACTACACCACTTGAAGAACATCTTTTATATCTCGAGCAACTCGATGAGCAGCGCCGAGATGCGGCCTTGGCTAACGAGGCTCACAAAAAATGCATCAAGTGTTAGTATGATCGGTCTTTCCGCCCTCAGATTGTTTCTGAAGGTGATCTTGTCCTAGTCTATGACCAAGACAAAGATCCCTTGGGGGATGGTAAGTTCAAACCCATGTGGTTCAGATCTTTCATTGTGAAAGAAGTATTAGAAAAGGGTGCTTATCGTCTAGTTGATTTCAAGGGTAACGCTTTATCGCATCCTATAAATGGGATATACCTTAAAAAGTATTACACTTAGTTCAGTCGTCTATGCGTGACTTCTTGTATATATGTACAGTTTTTATACAGTCTTGTCTTTTTTGTTTTATGGATGTGTATTTATTGTGTTTTTTTTCACTGTGGTAGATGTCAAGTGAATCTAAAGTCTATGTTGGGTTCATGGACAGTGCTAGTCGACACACTCGGAGGCTTGCTTCCACAGCTTGGGTGATTTTTACACCTTTTTTTTAATTGATCTCTTTTGGAGGTATTTTTCTGGGTGAACCAACCAAAATTGTTGTCGATTATAGTGTAGTAATAGAGTTACTATGTAATGCCTTGTCACATGGTTTTTCTCACCTCTAGGTTTATCTGAATGCTCAACTGTTCGTGTCTTAGCTAAACGAAACATACCATGTCTATGATCCCACCCTTCACCGACGATTCCTTAGGGTATGTCTCTTAGAACTCTCTTTTGATTATATTACTTATATTCATGTTCCTAGGATATCTAATCAACTAAATGATACATTGGCTAATCAAGTATTATATTGGCATGTTGTTCATACATAAAAGTAAAAACACACACATATACATGTAAAATACATTTGTACAAAATGTTTATCCATAAGGAAAAAATATGTATATATAATATATCCCAAAATTAGTGTCATGAGTACAAAGTGGGCCATAAAGCTTCAAATAGAACCGGTATACAGCGTTGGGCTCAAGCCCTCAATACAAAGTACAAAAAGTGTCATCAACACATGTGTGATCCAAAACTAATTATGGTCTTGGCCTATTGGTCCTACTGTAATGAACTATGACATTCACAAGACATTGGAACAAGTGGACCCAAGTCCTGGAGACCCCTACTACATTTGGTTGCATAGATGGGGGAAGGTACTCTATCTTTTCCATTGGTACTGCACGAGTGAGAGTCGTCGTGTTTCTCTCTAATAGTCGTAGTACTCTCTCAACCTCTCCATCTAGGAATCCTCCTATAGTTGTTGGTCCTTTTACTCCTACTAGTCTGTCCTYTGGTCRAGGATGGCGTCTGGTCCTGGCGAAGTCATTCRGTCGCACTAGTCCCACATATTTATATAACTGATCTTTGAGTCAGTACTTTGACATTAMATAAAAAGGATAATATTTAAAAAACTTAAAAATTTAAATAAATTTAAAAGCATGTTTACCTATCTCTCTAGGCTCTTCATCAGGGGGAATGGGAATATCATGATCCATCATGAAATTAATCCCTWCATATGGGTAGTCSTCTATTATTGTGTTAGCACCGGAAGTCACCTATGGATTGCTGCAAAGGTAAGCCTGATATCCATCAGTATTTTATGTCACAGGTTGGTTATAAAAAGGTCAAATGGGTGCAATCTTAAGAAAATATCATCTTAACTCAAAAAATTGGATTGATATGCACAAGAAGGTGAGGTCTTGGTTCAACTTCAGTCAGTAGGTTGTAGTAAAGGTGAGTAGGAGGAAGACTTTGGTGAGAAAAATGTATAGGTTTGCTATAGACATTAGGTCTTCCAACAACCCAAAGAGGAAAGATTTGAACACAAGAACTTCTTGAATTTAAATATCAAAGAAAATGAAAGGAATTATAACAACACTATAATCAAACTTTTATCATAATCCAGTCACAATAATTCAAGTGAATCAGTCAATCATAAACTCTTTCAACATCAGAGGGAAACAAGAGGGAGTAATAAAGATAACTTTCATTAAACAAGAAATCTCAGATTACAAATCATAACCAGAGAACCAGAGTGTTCATTAAAACTTTACAAATTGGGAGCTTTGCTCTACCATCGACCATTACAAAATATAAAAACTGAGTATATATATACAAAGAAACTTTCTCCCCTACAAAAGCATGTTTTGTTCACTGAATTCGAGGTTTGGTATCTGCATATTCTTCTGTAAGGTTGCACTTGCATTCCTTTGTCAAATGCAAGATCAGATCGATATGGGCTTCACAAGAAAATCCATTGATAGGGGAACTTTTGGCTGACGGTCTACCCTCCATGACCAGATTTTCCATGCTTCCATTTATGTGGTGAAACTAGGTTTCAACCACCTTCCCCATTTTCATTAACTACTTTTATGGGGATCAGGACAAGGCCTGGCACCCATGAATGCTCCAAGCTAGCTCATGACTCCTTCGAGTCAATTCCAGTGCCCCGAGGTCATGCACATTTTTCTTTGTAACCAACTCGGGTGGATGGATCTTTTGTGTAGCCCCTTTCCTTTGTCCCATATGACCGTGGGTTGTGACCACTTACCCCATATGCAATCTCGGGATTTCTCATTTTGGGAGTTCTCACTCCCCTTGATTCCCAATGTTCTAATGATTGAAATCATGAAATGACCCTTCTGGATCAATGGACGGACCTACTTTGAATCCAACAACCATGATCATTTCCTTGAAAAACTTTAGCCACCCATCGCTTGAATGGGTGCTTATCTTTCTTTTATCCCCACTTCCATATGACCTTGGGCAATGATTGCGATCCTAATTCCCAAGCGTGTCACGATTTCGCATTTCACGAACTCGTGTTGCATTCTATGCTCAGACCTCCGAGTCGTGAAATCGTGATGCTTGGATCGGGTGCCACGTGTCCCCTTTGATCGGATGACCCATACAACATCATCATTTCATGAAATCGCACTTCGTGAGTCTTCCAAACTCTTCCCTCTTACTTTCCCGACTCGTGAAATCACAAAAAGATGATCCAACGGTCCATCCCTCTCCTTTGATCAATGACTATGATCTTTTTGTGATTTCTCATTTCGAGAGTTCTGATGACTCTGCTCCTTCACTGCTCCATCTCGTGAAACCAAGAAACATTGATCGCACACCACGTGTCCCTCGCAGTACCACCGGCTAGGATGGACCTCATCATTTCGGACCTCTGACGCTATACTCTGCACACTGTATGATCTCGACCACCCGATAGTTGTCGATTTTATCTTCCTGATGGATATCCACCATCGAAAACTGATCCTTCTCGCTCACTTGAACTGAGACCACATTAGGCCTCTCTAAGTGCTGCGCTTGGTGCTCATGACTGTGGCCTGTGTATTTTACTTGAATGACTGGATGAGGGCTTGGAAAACAAAGGATCGGTAATGGAAGCACAAAGAGAAGTGGTCATATTTAGGGGAAACATAAAAGCTCAGGGCCGACACACCTTAGGAAAACTGACAAGGAAAAATAGGTCGATCAAACGGCTGAAGGGAAACAGGAGGAAAACTACAAGCCAAGATAAAATCTTATGGTCAGGTCTGCAAAAAGAGGGGAAACAAGAAAAAATATGGACTTAAGTAGAAACCACAAACCCTTAAGGTTTTGACAAGTTTATGTGATAACATTAGGCTCCATGGGGGATAGAGTCCTCCCTGTGAAGCTCTAGGAACTCTTTTTGTGGCTTCAATGCCTTAGTGTTGGGTTGTGGAGTTTTGGATTTAAAACAAATCAAAAGAAAAATAAAACATGAACGGTATTTACAATGGTGGAATGTTGATTGTGGCTTTAAACAAAAAAAAAAATTTAGGAAATGACCATTTATAGGGCCACTAAAAAGTTCGTCACCCTCCAAATTTTTCAACCTATAGGTATTATTTTGTACTACCTCAGCAATTTTGAAGGGGGCGATCCAAAGGGCTTCAAATTTTCCATGCTTTCCCTTGTCCTGTCTGGGTGCATCCCATTTGAGTAATAGATCTCCCAACTGGAAATCCTCTTTACTGCTCTTCCTATCAAAGGCTTGCTTGATTTTTTGTTCATGGTCATGCGCTCTACCCAATACTTTCTCTCTAGTCTGTTGGACTTCTACCAATTGATGTATCCTCCTAACCATGTCATGAGGTTCTCCTTAGCAGTCTTGGAAGAATTTCGCTACAGGCAGGGAAAGCTGAGAAGGAACAATTTCTTTAGTTCCATATACAAGTTGGAAAGGAGAGGTGCCTAGGGACCTCTTTGTTGTTACTCTATCATCCCACAGAGAAAATTTGAGCTTTAAGTCCCAGGATTTCTTATTGTCCTCCAATAGTATTCTGATGATATTTATCATGCCTTTGTTAGAGGATTATACCAATCCATTGCCTTGGGGATAGTAGGGGGTAGAGTTCATTAGTGAAATTCCAAACTGCTCACAAAAATTGATCAATGGTTCATCCTTGAAGGATGCAACATTATCAGTAATAATATTGTTTGGACAACCAAACCTTGCCATAATATCTTCAAGAAAACCAATGATTACTTTGTGAGAAGTGATCCTTGTGGGGATAGCTTCTATCCACTTGGTGAAATAACATGTTTCAGTTAAAATCCATTTGTGGTGACCACTTGAAGCAGGATGAATTTCCCCAATAAAGTAAAGGCCTCATTGTTGACAGGGTCCTGGAGCTAGTACCAACTTCAATGCCAGAGACTTGAGTTGTTGCTTCCTAGAGAATTTATGACATTTGATACAGGACCTGATTATTGTACAGACGTCAGTGAATAGAGTGGGCTAGTAGTACCCAGCCTTGAGAATTTTTTAGGCAGTGGTTTTCCAGAAGTGATGTCCCCCACATAGGTTGCTATGGAAATCCAACATGATCTTTTAGGACTCCTGTGGGTATAAACATATCAAGAACACTCCTATAGGGTCCTTCCAATATAAGACCTGGAAATAAGGCAATACCTAATTGCTTTGAGATTTAAATCTCTTTCCTTTATTTTTCCCGTACCATTTGGAGGTCGCAACTCCTGCAGAAAATATATAATGTCTCTATACCAGGTGCATTCTGCCAATTGAGGGATGTCCCAGAACCTTTGTCAGCCAACTCAGCTTGCTAATCTTCTGAGAAAGTGTTGATGAATTTAACCCCCAAATCTTTACAATTAGATTCAACCAACAATTTGACTAAACCCTAGCCTTTAACTAGTTTGGTGGGTTTTATTTCTAGCTCAAACTCAAGGATTTTGGCAATCCACTTGCTCATATTCCCATTTATGTTAGGCCAGATGAGAACGTCCTTCACAGAAGATGAAGGAACATATGTGATGATATTCAAATGTAACACATAGATTTTGAAAGCTTTGAGAGATTTAACCAAGGCATAGGCATGCTTCTCCATGATATCATATCTGATCTCTGCATCCCTCAATGCTCTGCTGAAAAAAGAGATGGACTGTTCCAACCCTTCAATGTTATTCTGCAATAAAACAGTTGCCACTGTATCAAATGAGGAAAAGGAAAATATCAAGAAATCCTTGGAATAATCATGATTGATTGGCAAAGGTGCTTCAGTCAATTTCCCTTTAATTGGGTTGAAGGATTCTCTGGGCTCGACCTTTCATTTTACTTCATTCCCCTTCCTGAGCATGGTTGTGATATGCTTCACCAATTCAGAAAAATTGGAAACAAACCTCTCAAAAAATTAATTTTTCCCAATAAGGACTGAACTTCCTTCTTGGATCTGGGAAATGACAAGGTTTGAATAGCTTCCACCCTATTGGGATCAATCATGACTCCCGACTCCCTCAGCTGATACTATGTGTCCTAGTAATTTCTATTCCTTCATGGAAAACAATGATTTCTTGGGGTTTAAGGAGAGACCAAACCTTCTGCATTTCAAGAAGACTTTCCTTAGATGATAGAAATATTCTTTATCATATCTGGAAAAGACGATTATGTCATCCAGATAGATGACCACAAATTTGTCCCTTTCTCCAATGAAAGCGATGCCCATGGCTCGTTGGAAGGTTTCTCCTGTGTTCATCAATCCAAAGGGAATTTTGGCATACATGAATGTGCCCCAAGGAGTGGTGAAATTTGTATTTTATCAATCTTCAGGCAGGACAGAGATCTGATTGTAGCTAGAAAAGCCATCGATCATGGAAATCCTTGATGCACCAGTCACCTTCTGCAATATGTGTTCCATCTTTGGCAATGGGTAATTGTCCTTCTTTGAGTTTCTGTTCAAATTTATGAAATCGACATAGAGTCTGATCTCTCCACTCTTTTTCCTCACGAGGACTAGGTTGGCCACCCATTCAGAATATCTCAAAGGGACAATAATTTGGGCATCCAACAACTTCTTTACCTCCTTTTCCATAATAGGCAGCAACATAGGATTTATTTGCCTTAATTTCTGCCTAAATGGTTTGGCCTCCTCTTTCAATGGCATCTTATGCTCGATGACACTGGTGTCATATGTTCTGAGGTCTTCATAGGTCCAAGCAAACACATCAGAAAATTATTTAAATAACTCAGCATACTCGTTCCTCTTCTCCCTTGATAGGCTGCTTAACAGCTTTACGAATTTTGGATCCTTCTCTGTGCCAATATTGCACTCAGCCACATCAACATCATCATTTGAGACTTTTCCCTTTACTATCAAATCCTTCCCATCGAACAATATTTATAAGGGAACTAGTCCCTTTGGAATGTGGTTGCTAGGCAGCTAAACAATATGGTGATTAGAAAATTTATTCAGAAATACTTCGGGGGGAGGGTCACCTTTGACATCATGATCCTAATCAATATGTAATGCAGAGAACTCATCAACCGACTCAAGAAATATTCTCATTTCAATATCATACTCGAAGACCTTCCAGTGATTGATATTTTCAGGTACATAAGGCCTATATCTAATCTCAACATCATACCTAAGCTTTGGTGGCAGTGGGATCCTGAACTGGCTCACTGAGACGGAAAATAATCAGCCATAGTATTTTCCTCTCTTGGAACAAATGAAATGTTGAAGGATGAGAAGAAATTGTCAATTAGGTCCCACGCCTCATTCATTTAATTCTTTAGTCTAGGGTTCTTGGCTTGATAATCATTTTTGACATGATGAAAAATTAGTTAAGCATCTCCAAATAATGTTATCTCTTCAATTCCCATGTCTTTCGCAGCCCTTAAACCCAAAACAAGATCCTCATACTATGCTACATTGTTGGTAGCCTCAAATTCTATTTTATAGGACAAAGATATGACCTCTTGACAAGGTGACACAAAAACCACTCTGGCACCAGCACCTTCCCTAGAAGAGGCTCTATCGAAGAACATCTTCCACAGAGAAGCAGTTGCAGGAGGTATTTCACGAAAATAAATGGGTTTCTTTATGATTTCAAGAGGAGTTTTAGGAGTATCAGTGAGTTGTAACAAACTAGATCCCAAATCAATGTTGAGTGTGAAGATAAGATGATTGGTGGGGTTCACCTCATCACTAATAATGTATGCCAATTGAGCTTCTTTGTACAGTCTCCTATGCTCCCCTCCGAACACTGGAATGATAGCATATGTGAGATCCATTTGCAAGGTTCCCCCAAGTCTTTTAATACAAGATATTGGCAATAGCATGCCAAACTTGGGGGGAACATCAACCACCATGATATCCATGACCACACATTTCATGGGTAGTTGAAACAATGTCACGACTAGGTCTTTGATGACCCCAAGACATTGCACCCTCCTTGAATCAAAATAATACAAGTCATGGTATGCTTTGGTGACTTCCAGTCCTAGTTCTTCCATGACATTTTTGGGCATGAGATTATGAGAGGCCCTTGAATCCATCAGACAATTATGAAGTACCTTGTCATGTATGTCCATTGATGTGTAGAAGAGAGGGGATGAATCATCTCTATCTTCTACCATGGGACCTAAGATGATTGTTGGTTTCTCATCTTGCAAATTGATTGAGTATGAGGGATGATACAAAGGTTCGGGCAGCAATAGCTTATATAGGGATCTCTCAAAGTCTTTAGGCTTGACCAGTTCTGAAAGGGGTACTGGGATCCTAATCTTCTGAATTTCATGCTCAAAGTTGAAGGAGGAAATGGGGTTCAGAGCTTCTCTCACTTCTGGGACATAGTCTTTGGGTATCGGTGAAGGGTTCTAAGTTTTTTTTTCTTTGTTGTTGTTTGTTGCATCTTTAGTAGGATTTTCTGGTCTTGAAGGCTAATGAGGGGCATTAGACTTCCCTTCTTTCTTCTTAGACCTGAAATTGTACTTATTGGGAATGTTATTGGCCTTCTCACTCTTACTTATCTCATTTATTTGACTGTTCATGAGGGATTCCTCGTATTAAGATTGAGTCAAATGGGAAAATGGGGAGGTGTCTCCAAGACAATGGATTTTAGGACCAAGCTCTTCTTCCTCCCTCTCTTCATCAACAACAAGGTTATTTTGGAGGGGGGTTTGGATTTTATGATCATCCCTCTCTTTGTTTCTGGGATCTCTCGGGAGTATTTGAGGGGCATTGTTGGGTCTTCT
>SNQJ01S0088168.1:41627-53257 GCA_010110895.2 Picea sitchensis | reverse complement strand
AGAGATGTCCATATCTCTATCTCACTGTGTCTGACAGGAGAACCACACTCACTAGTGCTCATCCACTAGGATCACGTTCACTTTTTCTCATCCACAGACATGTCCAACTCAACAGATCTTCTTTCCCACTACATTACATAGGAGAGTCATCTGGAGTTCATCATCTCAACTCTCTGCTCAGAGGACGCTAATACATCGTCTTCATCTCTATCTCATAATGATGTACCCAGCTCATGGGAATTGACATGTTCATCTTGTGCTTAGCCACATGCATGTCCAACTGAACAAATCTCCTTTCTCACTACGTTACAGAGGAGAATCATCTGGAGTTCTTCTCAACTCTTTATAAGTAGGTGGCCATCACTACGTTCCAGCTCTGTCTCAGATAGGAACCACACACCCATCTCAGGGGCTCTCTCAGGTCTTCATCCTGGAGGATGTCTCACATAGGTGTAATCATCAACAATATGGTGATTGGAATCCACACTTAAACAGTGAGAACATACCCTCAACTAACCTAAAGGGATCTTGAGGTTATGTGATCATTGATGTTGAATTTCATCAAAACTCCGCATTCCTCTCAATTTGTTCAAGTTTCACTCTTGATTCCTTGCTATTACAATGGTGCACCCATTGGTCATGAAGGTTCTATAGTAGGATCCATAACCTCCTATCATTGTTAATAGCCTAGCATATTGTACGGTGATTTTTGCCAATTTTTTTATTGCCTCTCTTTGCCTACCCCTTTTGGTTTTCCCTTTCTTGCAATAGGTTTCTCAACTTGCATACCTTATGTGGTGTGTCCCACCCTAGCTATCCTTTGACTTGCAACCATTGATTCCCCTACCTCTTTTCTATTTTGTATCCCCAAGTCCCTTTAGTCAAAACTTCTTATTCCTCTCTAGTTGATCAAGCTTCTCTCTCGATTCCTTGCTATTGCATTGGTGCATCCTTTGGTCAAGAAGGTTCTTTAAGAGGATCCATATCCTCATGTCATTGTTAATAACCTAAGATCTTATACAACTATTTTTGCCAAATTTCCTCCATTGACCTATTATTTCCTCTCATTGGATTCCCATTTTGGTTTCCTAGTTCTTGCAATAGGTTTCTCAGTTTGCATACCCTATGTGGTTGTTGATGATTGCAACATCATGTGACATTCTCCAGATCGTTCTCCTCTAGACTGAGTTGAGACGATCTGTAAAAGAGCCCATGTGTTGTGTGTGCCCATGTGATCAGTGTATGTTAGACTCTGGACTACGTTGTGATGATGTGTGGTCTCTTGTCTACTCCTCTGGACTGAGTTGAGATGACTTGAGATGGTCTCTTGCCTTGTACTCCTCTGGATTGAGTTGAGTCAGCTTGATATGGTCTCATGTCTTGTACTCCTATGGACTTAGTTGAGTTGGCTTGATATGGTTCTCTAGATGGTACTCTTGTGGACTCAGTTGAGTTAATATGTTGAGTGTGACATCCCTGTGGGTGAACAAATGTGGACATGTCCCTAGTGGCTGAGCACTAGAGGATGAGAGAGATCCTTGCTATATTGTCTTAGGGTAAGATTTGTTGTAACCCTAATTTGTGTTGTAAAGGGTACAAGTTGGCCCCACCATGTAAAGATAATTAATATTGTGTCAAAGATTAATTATATTATGCAGTTAAAGAGGTCGACCCTATTGTGCCAATAGACACACCTATTGTTGTGTCAGGTCTTGTATAAATAGGAGGAGATCCCCAATTGTGGATCTCACTCACTTCACTTGTCATCTCATAATTTCAGCAATACTTGTATGGCTCAAGTGCACATCTCTCTTGGGTGCAAGTTTCTAGGTCAAGTAAGCACCCTCTTGTGTGCTAGGGTTTGGTGGTGTGTGGACAATATTCTCTTGACTCTATAGCAAAGGATTGTTGGTTTTTTCCCTTGATTGAGAAGGGTTTTCCCTGGATAATCTCTTGTGTTCTTGTGCATGGTTATTCTTCTTGTGATCTTGGTTATTGTAGCACTTGTGTATGGTATTGCTACATTGTTTATGGTTCAAGTACATGCTAAATTGAAATAAACCACATGTGTATGAGCTAAGCATTAAAATTCAACAAGGTATCAGAGCAGAGTTCCTGAAGAGCCATTGCACAAGCTATTAAAGAGCCAACTGTCACCTTCTTGTTGCAACTGCAAAAACGACCCTCCTTCTTTTGCCAGTTTCAATACCTTCCACTTGAGCGTTGGGGAAATTTTTTTCATAGGAGTGTACGACCTCCTTCAACGCACCTCCTGCAACTCTCAGATTGCAATTTCGAGAAATTTTGATTTTTGGCCCCTAGGGTTTCTACAAAATTTTGGCCTCTAGGGTTTTTGTAGCTCATTGAAGGATTTTTCATCCCACTAGGGTTCTTCTAACTTTCCAAGGATTATTGCTGGCAGTCATAAGTACAACGAAGCCTAAGGTTGCTAGCCTATCCTAGCCGTTAGGGTTTGTGTAAGAATCTGCAAACCATGAGGAACAAAACTTTGGTGGAAGAAAGGCTTGATGGATCAACCAACTTCAGTTCCTGGAAATCAAGACTATAGATTACCCCGGAAGAGGATGACCTATTGAGTTTGATATAAAAGACTCTACCAGAAACAACTATCGATGAAGAGAAGGATGATTTGAAGGCATATGGCATCAAAACAAGGAAGATAATCATCTATTCAGTAAGAGATCATCTACTACCTCGTATTGCTACCTTGAAAACAACTTATGAGATGTGTGATGCATTGAATAATATGTTTGAGAGAAATAATACAAACAAAGCCCTTACATTGAAGCACCAGCTTCATGACATCAAGATGACGAAAGGTGACACCATTTCCACCTTCTTCATGAGGATCTCAGAGATGGGAGATCAGGTAGGTGCTATTGGATAAACCATATCAGTCAGAGAAATTGTCATGACTACTCTCAATGCTCTACCAAGACAATGGGAACCATTTCTTCAAAGTATCAGTGGAAGAGTAGATCTACCTGGATTTGATAGTCTATGGATAGGCTGCACCCAGGAGGAAATGAGACTTATAGCCAGAGGAGTGCTAGACTCCCATCATGATGATAATCAAGCTCTTGCTTCTCATACAAAATGAGGTAGGAGAAATAGAAGAAGTTTCAACAAAGCATTCAAAGACAAGAAGACTTCAACAATTCCAAGTCATGAACAAAGAAAAGACATATCAAGGATTCAATGTTTCAGATGTGACAAGTATGGACACATTGCGAGAGATTGTCCTACCCGAAAGAAAGGAAGAAAATTGCATCCACTGCCAATGTTGATCTAGAACCACATCAGAGAGATGAAGACACAAAAGATGAAGCATTCTTCTTCATTTCAACACTCTCAAGTACGATTCCTACAGATAGTGACACTTGGTTAATTGACAATGCTGCTTTCAGACACATGACTGCATACAAAGAACATCTTACAGACCTTGTTGAGAAAGAGTCTCGTCTACATGTTGTACTTGGAGATAATGTCGGATATGATGTGAAAGGAGTTGGGACTTCTACATTCCAACTAGATTTTGACATACCACTTCAGGTGAGTGAGGTACTATCTAAAACAACAATCAGATGTGCTCTTTCGGTCCATTGCGCTCCCTGCCCAATCTACATCGACATATCCTTGCAATCTCATGTCTACACTGGAGGCATATCTCAGGCCATATCCAACTATGCCTCGTAGATATCTCAATACATTCTTCGCTGCTATCCAGTGAGTCTGTCTCGGTCATGTATCATGAATCCCTCTAGCTACTCAATGTAAACTTCTTCCTCAATCTCACCATTGAGAAAGGTCTTCTTTACATTCATATGATGTAGTTTCCAACCCATGGATGCAGCTAGTGCAATGATAGTACGAATGGAAGTGTATCGGGCTACTGGAGCAAATGTCTCCTCATAATCAATCCCCTCCACCTGTGAGAATCCTCTGGCTACAATTCTCGCTTTGTTTTTCTCGACGCTTCCATTAGCTACATGCTTGATCTTATAGATCCACTTGGAAGTCACTACAGGCTTCCCTTCTGGTCTTGTAACAATATCCCACACATCATTCTTCCTAATAGACTTGATACTCTTCTGTCATGGCATCTAGCCATACCTGCTGACCTATTTCTTCTCCATGACAAGAAGGCTCAGTATCAATGATGTGGCTCATGGCTGAAACATAGCTCGAAAATCTCTTCGGTCTCTTGCTCTCTCGGAATGTTCCTTGAGGAGTTGCATGTCCATGTACTTCCTGTAGAGTTTGTCAATCCCAGGCATGCCTTTTATGGCCTACTACAATATCTCTTGGAACATCAACTGGAACAACTGGAACAACTGGAAGGGGGAAAAGGTACTGTCTCGCTATCAATATCCATCTGAGATTCTTTGGATCTTCGAAAGCTATCTCTTTCTCAAAGATGACATCTCTTCTCACCTCAATTTGTCTCCGACTAGGGATGTAGATATGGTATGCCTTCGAAGATTTACTGTATCCCACAAATGTACCCTTTCTGCCTAAAGGGTCTAGCTTGGACCTCTTTTCCTTGGGTACATGAAAGTATACTGGACAACCAAATATCCTGAAGTGTCCAACCTCAAGCTTCACTCCGGTGATGGCTTCTTCGAGATTCATATTCTTCAAAATTTGGTGAGGAATCCTGTTCTGAATGTATACTATTGTCATGGATTCTTCTTCCCACCTAATCATAGGTAGACTCTGATCATGTATCATTGCTTTGGTTGCCTCAATGATGGTTCTTTTCTTTCTCTCTGCAACCCCATTTTGTTGAGGTTTATAAGGAACTATGTACTTCCTCTTGATCCCTGCCTCAATACAGAAATCACTGAAATCCTTGGATGTGTATTCTCCTCCATTATATTATCTTAGTACCTTGATCTTCCTTTCGGTCAGGTTCTCAACCCGAGCTTTGAATTCTTGAAATCTTGCAAGGACTCCATCCTTGGTCTTCAAGAAATAAATCCATTTTTTTCGAGAGTGATCATCTATGAAGAGCACATAGTACCACACACATATGAATGTATCAAGTCCAAGATTCCCTTGGATCTATTGTCACTACTCAAGAAGGACCCCTTGACATTCTTGCCAAGAGCATAACCTTTGGAAACAACTTTATGTTGAACCTGTACCTCTGGAAGGCCTGTTACCATTTTCCCTAGAGCTGGAATGGCTCTATAATGAATGTGAGCGAGTCTCCTATGCCATAACTTACTCAAGCTGATAGTATCATGTAACAAGGCCTGGACTGGTTGTTGTTTTCTCAAACATCAATTACTCGGGCATAATTCATATGTGAGTCCTTGTGCCATGCTATAACTTTTCCTTCAGAAAAGGTAACCTTGTAGCCTTTATCCTCTAAGGCAAAAATGGAGACAAGGTTTCTTTTCATCCCAAGTACTTATAGTACCTCTCTCAACTGAAGGGGTATATCAAAATCTAGTTGGAATGTAGAATTTCCAACCCCTTTCACATTATATCTGACATTGTCTCCAAGTACAACATGTAGACTGGTCTCTTTCTCAACAAGATCTGAGAGACAATCTTTATAACCGGTCATGTGCCTGGAGGCACCAATGTCAATTAACCAAATATCATTATTAGTAGGGACCATACCAAAGAGTGTAGATATGAATAAGAAGGCTTCATCTTTGATGTATTAATCTCTCTGACATCTTGTCTTCAGGGGACTGAAGTTGCTTGATTCATCAAGCCTATCTTCCACCATAGTTCTGTTCATCATTTTTGCAAATTCTTCACAAACCCCTAGCAACTAGGCTAGGAAACCTAATGGCTAGGCTAGGCTAGCAATATTAGGTTTCATTGGACTTACAACTACCAACAATAATCCTTGCAGGTCAAAAGAACATTGGTAAGCTGAAAAACTTCTTCAATGAGGTGTATAAACCCTAAAACTGAATTTTCTGTAGAAAATTGCAGAACCCTAGAAACCCTAGGGCCAAAAATCCAAAATGCTCGGAAATGCAATTTGAGAGTTGTTGGAAGTGTGATGAGGGAGGTTGTACACCCCTATGCAACTTTTAACCCCAACGTTTTGGTATAAAGTGATGAAACCACCAAATAAGAGAGGGCCGTACCTTTTTTTGGAAACCCTAGGAGGGTCGTACAGTTCTATAGAAGAGAGAAGGCGACTTGCTTGAAGCTTGTTCAATGGCTTCTTCAAGACCTATGCTCTGATACCATGTTAAGTTTTCACTATGCTAGGCTCAAGCATGAGGTTTATTTCATTTTAGCATTTACTTGAACCATAAACAAATGCAGCTACACCATTTACAAGTGCTGCAATAACCAAGATCACAAGAAGTACCACGCACAAGAACACAAGAAATAACCTGGGAAACCATTCTACTCAAGGGAAGAAAACCCAAAAATCCTTTGCTATATTCTCAAGAGAAGATCCCCCAACCATAAAACCCTAATGCACACAAGAGGGTGCTCTACCACCTTGAAACTTGCACCCAAGAGAGGTGTGCATTTCATCCCTAAAATGTACTTGCTGAAATTTCCAAATGACAAGTGACAAGTGTGTTAAACCCATTGGCACAACAAGCCTGGCCTAATTATTAATTATCTTTCACTTATGGTGGGGCCGACTTGTACCCTTTACATCACAATTAGGGTTACAATCAAATCTTACACTTAGACAATATAGCAAGGGATCCACACGTCCACTAGTGCTCAACCACTAGGGACATGTCCACCTGTGCTCAGCCACAGGGATGTCATACTCAACATAATCATTTGGAGTACCACATCGTCTCAACTCTCACACAGAGGAGAATGATACACCCATCACATGGTCACACCCAACCACAACTCTCCAGAGGAGAACGATGTCCCAACCATTAGGGGACGACTCAACTCTCACATAGAGGAGAACGATGCCCTATCACGTGGGTATGCCCAACACAGGGCTCCCTCTCAGGCTGACTAAACTTAGTCTCAAAGGAGAACGTATCCTGGAGGATGTCTCACAATGCTGCAATCATCAAAAATTCTGGATCTCACTCACTTCACTTGTCATTTCATAATTTCAGTAACACTTGTACAGCTAAAGTGCGCATCTTTCTTGGGTGAAATTTTCTAGGTTAAGTAAGAACCCTCTTGTGTGCTAGGGTTTGGTGGTCTGTGGAGGATCTTCTCTTGACTCTATAGCAAAGGATTGTTGGGTCTTTCCCTTGATTGAGAAGGGTTTTCCCAGGATAAACTCTTGTGTTCTTGTTCATGGTTATTCTTCTTGTGATCTTAGTTATTGCAACACTTGTGTATGGTATTGCTACATTGTTTATGGTTCAAGTACATGCTAAATTTAAATAAACCACATGTGCATGAGCTAAGCATTAAAATTCAACAATGGTGTGCCCCACTCAAGCTACTCTTTGAATTGCAACCTTTGAACATGCCACCTCTTTTCTATTTTGCATTCCCAAGTCCATTTCAACAACTCTAGCCTACTCTTCCATTACAATTGTTGTTGCCTCACTAGTGACTTGCTTTATTGCACAAGTGATGTACTTAAACATTTCCCATTGTATTTTTGTGTCTTTGCACTATAGGTAGTCTCATCCTGGAGTAATTCTCCTCTCCCATTTGTAGTGTGTTTGTAGCTTGTGTGTGTTAAAACCTATGTTAGTCCTTTGTTTCCTTTGTGATGTGTCACCTTAGACCCTTTGTGCCTCGTGGGTAGACCTTCCTACTGTAGCTTCCTATCATTGACACTTGTAGCCACCTCCACTGCCCCCCAGGGGCAAGTTTTCCTGCCCCATTTCTCCTTTTCTAGTTTTTAGTGACAAATCCTTTGGTTCTTTTCTCAAATGTTTAACTTAAAAAACTTGGCCAGTGACTTGCTTTATTGCATAGTTGATGTAAATGATTTCACTTGTAACATTTCCCATTGTAGTTTTGTGTCTTTGTACTATAGGTAGTCTCATCCATGAGTCATTCTCCTCTCCCATTTGTAGCGTATTTGTAGATTGTGTGTGTTAAACACTTTGTTAGTCCCTTGGTTCCTTTGTGTTGTGTCCCCCTAGACCCTTTGTGCCTTGTGGGTAGACATTCCTACTGCATGTTCCTATTGTTGACACTTGTAGCCACCTCACTACCTCAGGGCAAGTTTTCCTGCCCCATTTCTCCTTTTCTATTTTTTAGTGACAAATCCTTTGGTTCTCTTCTCGAATGTTCACCTTAGAAAACTCGGCATTTTGTGCCTCCTTTCTCACTTTGAGTTCTTTATGTCCATTTCAACCACTCATTCTCCTTTTTTCCTCTCATGCACCCATTGGTATTTTGTCTTCTCTTTCAATCTTTGATCCTCCTTTGGCCTTCACCATCTCCCTTTTTATCCTCTCAACCTCCCTTTTTGGTCTCTCGATCCCCTTTTTGGCCTTTGACATCCCTCCCTCTAGTCTCTTGGCCCACCTTTTTTGCCTCTTAACAACCTTCTTGGCCTTGCAATGTGCCTTCAACTCTTGTTACCATGATCCTTATCTCCTAATAATATTTTAGTTGGGGCACTAACAATGTTATCCAATAGGCCTTAGTTTCGTAGTTAGTAAAAAATGAGGCTCAATTTTCGTCTTTGTTTCTTCTAATCGTCGTGATTTTCCTCGCCCTTCATCCTCCTCCCATTGTATATGAATTTTTTTTCTGGTGCACAATACCATAAAATGGATTTTCTTAAAATCGTAAATATGTTCTCATTCTATTCCAATTTATTCGTTAAAATGGGAATAGATAGGGAATATTTGGAGTAATTGTTCATTAGTAATATGAATAATAATGGAAAAAATATTCGTATTGAAAGAATACTAGATTCGGTAAACTCGAGAAGTCCAATTCAATCATGCTCCAAACAAAGAAAGAGTAAACAATCGAGGAGTACCTTCTACATAAATTGTGGGTCTAGCCCTTCCTCTGATTCACCATCTAATAACACGAGTTGGTATCTCTTTTTGATATGATTGTGATGAAGGCTTCCTTCCCAGATATGCCAATGCCCTTCTCATATACTATCATTGTATGCCTATTGACGACCTCACTTATATAATTCCTTTGATAATTTGATAGGTGGATTGTAGAACTACTTTGACCTTTTCTATTTTTACTTAGTTTATAACCTTGAAACCTTTATAGAATCAAACAAATAATTTAGAGAATAATAAAGAATTACCAAGTTAGGTACTTGTTTCTATTGGACTCTCACAAATCATGCACTAATAATCAATCACCACCAATTCATATTCCAACTATTGCCTAATTCAAACAGACTATTCTTAGTGAGTCAGTTAGCCCACATGACGAACTTGAGTTTGTTGTCCCAACATTTTTTGTTGTAACTTTGTATTTTATTATGATTTTTAACAAATTCTTAAGCATGGACATATGACTATGATGCAATCATCAACCTCAAGCATGGAATATGTCCTTTGAGAATACCGATTTCAAGGTGGTGTAACCTATTGATATGTACCAGGGAGTCAAGGACACACAACTAGTAAACGACATGGAAGGATCGATGGATGATAGCATCTTCAATGGTAAGGGAGGATCTCAAATATGAGATCAATATCTCTACAATATGAGAACAATATTTACGATCTACAATATCTCTACAAAATAAAAACTTAAAAAATTAAAGTATTTTAATGATTTATATGCTTTTTATATGTTTCCTTCTTTTATATTATTTTAAATGAATTGTATCATCTCCAAATGGAGAATGGAAAGTTTAATTAACATTGGGTTTTGTGTTTTATAATGAAGGTGAATAGAGACAGAGGAGCAAATTCATAAGAGCTTAAAAAAGGAGCTTGGCAAATGGAAAACTACTTCTCTTATCAAATTTTGGTTCATGATGACCTTGAGACATGTTCTTCTAGGATTAGGATATGTGTCTATTAGTATTATTTTTAAACTAGTGCATTGCACAAAAAATGAATGTGTTGGTCAATGATCTATTGAAATTGAATTATTATGATTAAAGAAATCTCCAACTTAGATAAAAACTCCTAATCCTTCTCAAAAACAAATGTCTAGTCAGAATATGTTATACTAAAATGTTATAATTGATTATAATGCATAATATGGTGCTGTAATGCCTAATATGGAATTTGAAATGCAACTTTATAATCTATGTTGTTGTTATACTAAAATGTTATAATTGATTATAATGCATAATATGGGGTTGTAATGCCTAATATGGAATTTGAAATGCAACTTTATAATTGATTATAATGCATAAATACTTGTCAATATATTGGAGATGCAAAATTTCTCAAAGTAGCATAGCTTTCAACTAATAATATAAAAATAGTGAAGAAATGATAATTGTTGACCTCTTTAAGTTGCTAAAGAATGCATTGATTGGCCTTTTTTGTTATTGTCATGGTTAAGCTGTTTTTTTTTTCCTCCCCAAGAAAAACCTCGCAAGGAAACCCAAGGGGTGAAAGCCTATTGATGTTGACTATTACACGTCACTGGGGGATTTGAACTAGGCACCTGTTGGCACAAAACTAGTCAAGTTGTTAATATTATGGTAGTTGTGGGAGGTATTTACCCCCACGTGTGAACCTGACAAGAATAGAATACTCTGGGAAGCAAGAGAAACCCTAATGAGTTGGCTAATAACCCTAGAAGCCTTGTCGAATCAAGAAGATAATTTATATTAGGCTATTAGCCTCCAAGAGAAGAAGTCGGCCAGAAATAATAATAATATACTGAACAGACACATACCTAGAAGGAGAAGTCAACCCCAACAAAACTGGCAGGATTACTATAAATATAGGGCACCAGTTCTCATTTGCAACATTTCATAATTGCAGTTTCCCAGTTGGTGCACACTGCAGTTGTAGTTTGGTGCATAGGTTTGGAGGAGGGTTGCAGGTGCAACTACAACAAAAGCTAGTTCTTAGTATTGGCTTGAATATCTCTTGGCTAGGGTTTGTAACATCTGATCATAATTTTGTGATTTGCTATCCTTGGGGATTGATGTGCTACTCTTTGTTTGGATATCTAGCCTAGGGTTTGCTTCCGGAGTAATTCTCTGTCAAGGTTAAGGTGCTCAGAGGGAGGCTTCGACCTATGGTTGGGTGATGAAGGTATCATCAATGGTAAAATGAGCACACCATCTTCTATATTATAACAGGTTATGGGCCCACACCCCTTCAGTCAGCCTAAAACCCTGGAAGGAAACATAGCCGCTAGATATTGAGCTCGTTGAGGAATTGGCACTAGGGTTACTAGCAGGAGCAACTTCCAAAAGCACTACAGCTAAGGTTACTAGCAGAAGCAGTTGCAAAAACCCTAAACCTCTTGTTTAAGAACCTTAAGTGATGAGATTGACCTAATCTCTAGATAGATCAGTGTGCCCTAGCCTAGCGCATCTCCTGGTACACTCAGAAGGCCAAGACGCAAAGTTTGGATTTCTGTTCAAATCTAGGGTTTGACCAAGTCAAGAAAGACATGATGAACTCTATGAAGTTTGAGAACAAGCTAGATGGAGCCTCTAACTTCAGAGCATGGAAGACAAGGATTGACCTCATCCTTGCCAAGAATAAAGTGCTGGATATTGTGAA
>SNQJ01S0088167.1:11982-43120 GCA_010110895.2 Picea sitchensis | reverse complement strand
GGTGTTACAAGTGCTAAGAGAGCACCAGTTGTATTCCAAATTGAGCAAGTGCTCATTTTATCAAAACAAAATTCACTATTTGGGACATATCATATCCGAAGAAGGGATAGCAGTGGACCCTGAAATTATTGAGGCTATTAAAGGGTGGAAAACACCTAAGAATGTGACATAAGTCATATCCTTCATGGGTCTAGCTGGATACTATAGAAGATTCATTGTAAGTTTTTCAAGAATTGCTCACCCAATCACTTCCTTGCAAAGGAAGGGGGATACGTTTCAATGGACAACAGAATGTGAAAATAGCTTCCAATAATTGAAGCAGTTGTTAATTAGTTCCGCAATTATGAGGATTGTTGATCCGAATAAATATTTAATGGTTTGCACAAATGCATGCAAAGAAGGACTTGGTGGATTCCTTAGCCAGAATGGATTTTTTGTATGTTTTGAATCGAGGAAATTGAAAGAACATGAAAGGCTTTATGGAACTCATGATTTTGAGTTGGAAACCATAGTGCACGCCTTGAAGAAGTGGAGGCAATACCTCATGGGAAAGAGGTTTGAGCTGAGGACAGACTATAATGGTCTGAAATATTTGTTTGATTAGCCAACTTTGAATGCTAGGCAAAGCAGATGGTTGGAATTCCTCTGTAAGTATGACTTTGATATTAATAACATCAAAGGAAAGGCGAAAAAAGTGTTTGATGCACTCGACAGGAGAGTGCATGAGCTGCATGATACAACCATTATCATGTATCAATGGTGACAATGCATTTAATCACCAAATTTCCCAGAACAAACAAGCAACATGATGCTATCATGGTGGTGGTGGACAAGCCTACTAAAGCTTCCCATTTCATTCATATGAAGATTACTCACAAGGAAACCAATGTTGTTGATATCTATATGAATGAAGTAGCACACTTGCATGGAATACCCAAGACAATTGTGTTTGATAGAGACCCAAAGTTTACCTGAAATTTTTGGAAGGGGTTATTCAAAGGCTTCAGAACAAATCTGAACTTCAACAAAACTTATCATCTCGAGTCTGATGGGAAAATAGAGAGGTTGAACCAAGTGATAGAGGATATGCTAAGGATGTACGTTATGGACAAACCATCTAAATGGGAAGATTATCTACACTTGCTAGAATTTTCCTATAGAAATGGGTACCAAGCATCACTGAAGATGAGCCCATTTGAGGAAATTTATGGCAGAAAGTGAAACACACCAGTAAGATGGGAAAACCTAGATGATAGAGTAGTAGTTGGGCTAGAGTTTCTCAGAGAAATGGAAGAGAAAATGATGAAGATTAAATAGAATTTAAAGGTTGCACAATACAGGTAGAAAAGCTATGCTAAGAAAGGCATAACTCATAGAGGATTTAAAGTGGGTGAGCATGTTTTCCTGAAGGTGAAGGCTAACATAAGTTCCCTGAAGTTGGGAAACTATTCCAAGTTGGTAGATAGATATTGTGGGCCGTTTGAAATCCTAGAGAGGATTGGACCAATAGCTTACATGATTGCATTACATGAATCTATGTCTATACATAATGTATTCCATGTATCATTGCATAAGAAATATATACTTGATGCTAATAATGTTATTGATTGGAATGTGATCCAATTGGAGCAAGAAAACGCTTTTCAAGTGCATCCTCTACGCATTTTGGACCAGAAAATCAAACATCTCTGGAATCGATCCATAGGGCTTGTAATGGTTCAATTGACCTGGTATGGTCCCGAGGACGTGACTTCGGATCATGAAGATGTTATGCGGGAACAATACCCGCATATTTTTGAATATTTTGAAAGTCTTGTTGATGTTATTTAAATAAGTTGCACTGAGGAAAGTGCAAAAATAAGGGGAGGGGATTGTAATACGCCAAGGTCGAGCCCCTGTTGAATTGTAATGATGTTTATTAAATTTTATAGTTTGGTGAGCCATGTATTTATAAGTTGTGAGGCTTATATGTTTATTAGTCTAGAGAACCTATACCTTAAGGCTAGAGAGCCAATTTTGTATATGTAATTATGAAGATTATTAACAAAAATACATCATTGCGTGTAGACTAACCATGAATAAAGAGTTATGGGGGACTAAGATCCACTAGGAAGGGAAAGGGAAGGGGGATGAGAGGCTAGGAAAAGGGGGCTAAGATTGAGGGATTAACCCAAGGGAATATTATAATGTATTTCCTAAAATACTAAAGTTGGGAAATAAACCCAATTATCGTAAGTTCCTTTGTGGAGAGGAACGAAATCCAAGTGAAGAGGAACGAGCTCCTGGAGAGTCAAGTGTCATTTAGGACACATGCAAATTTATGTGGGAAACTCCATCATTGTGAGGGTTCTCTCTCACCATTCTGTCTCTCTCATGATTCTCACGAGACTAACCATTCTTTCCACCCATTGCCCCGATTCACCCATGCACTCATGCACTAAGAAAGCACACATTCATCCCATTTCCTCCATTGTTGAAGCCTCTACCATCGTGAACCTTTGTAATTTTTTGAGTCATCCCTTACCTTACCCTATTTTTCTACTGTGGTTTGAAGAGGCAGGTTCTCAGACCTGTGGTTGAGGAAGCAGGTTGTTAGGCCTGTGAGAAACTCTCTCCAAGTGAGAGAGATTGTTGGGGAAGTGGTTTCTTCTGGAGGGAGTCCAACAATAGCTACAAAGCTCTAATAATTCCTGATCCGGCCTGTTGTTGAAGCTCTATAAGGGAAGTGGAGTAGCCTATGGACTATAGAAAAATGAAGTTGTATATTCCCAGGGTGCGACAAGCATGTGGGGAATGAGAGTCTGTGAGCAGTGGGTGTAAGTAGGCTCCTTCGCAGGAATCCTTCCTGTTGCATTGTGTAGCTTTCCATAGTCTCATCCTAGCCTAGGATTTCCTTTACCCTGGGTGGAGTTTATTCCCAACTCGGGGGTGACCCATTGTTGATAGTTTGGAGAAGCATGGTCTAAGTATGGGAGGTTCATGGAAGGTTTGGACGCAGTTGGTGGTATTCTCATAAAAATATAAGTACTAAATCTATGTTAATTTTACATGCTATGTTTAAATGTTGTGTTTAGGTACATGTATGAATGTTATCAAAATTTCATGTATGTACTACATGTATGTGTTTATTGTCGCTTCCACATGAATATGTGTATGAACATAATGTCTATCTCTGTTTAAATTTGCATTATATATATATATATATATGAGCTCAAACAGGGCATGCATAACCTAGTGTCTTAAGACTAGGGTGGGTTACAATTAGTTTCAAAGAAGTTTGGCTTTGAGTTAGTGGTGTGTCCCCGACATGGGTGGTTGGGGGACATTACAGTCATAGACACATACATTTGATCATTCATTTGAATTCAAGTGTGCAGGGTAAATGTAGTACTCATCTATTACAAGTTGCATCCAACCAACTGATTGTGGGTTTTCGCCTTTCCACCCAACCATAGGCTTAGAGGAATTCATTCTTAGTTCTCTGGCCACCCCCGTTCCAAGCCATGATATCACTAAGTAAATTTATACCATTTCTCAGATATCCTTTTTTATTCACAACAACTTACAAGTTTTATCAAATGATTCCTTAGCATCAAACTCGTGACCTTTCTCCTTCCTTATGCATATCCGGGTTGTGTGTTCCCCTTTGTGCATGCGCTCTTGTATGGTGTCTCTCCTACTCTTTGAAGAGCCTCACACACACGCCTCTCTCTCAAGTGTCTTCTCACTTTAATGCCTTTCCCAGGATGGTTCTTGACCTATCTTGTTCCTTCTGCCATAAGGAAACTCGGGTCAGCCTGGGTCTGTAGGACTCTATGGTACTTCGAGCTGAAAGCCTCCTGTCTCCTCAACTAGACCATGCTTCCATTCATGGGGGTGGTTGATTATCCACCACCAGTCCTTCCTTCATTAATTGATTCCTCTCCCTGGGATCCAGATGAGGCTTATTATCTCAGCAAAGGTAGTTTGGGTCATTTGAACTAATGAACCCTCTCCACAGTTTCCTCACTCTTTCCTCTAGTGATATCATGGACAGTACTTCAAGGATTTACCCTCACAGTTAGTCATTGGTAATTTAAATAATACATTTTCATTGTTCCCATGCCATAACATGGTGATCATAATTAATGATTAATTACAAGCTAGGGGAAACATGGGTATTACAGGCTTGGCCATCTTGTTAGCTAGCCTTGGTATGGTCAGAAAATTTCTCCCTGTTATGGTAGATATTGCAACCAACGACGGTTCTCTTGGTGTTTCATTCATAATGTTCATGTCTCCCTCTATGACGAACACATCCTTTTTCCTCGACAACTATGTTTCCTTGTTTAATATAGATCATGTACATTTTATGGGATCCTACTCCCCTCCTCACTCTGAAAATATAGGTAATTCCTCTTTCATACATTTTGTGAAGACTTCTTCTATTTTTTTAATGGTTCAGGAAGATCCAACTATCTATATTCCAATGTTGAAATTTGTTGTATCTAATACAACAATATATAGTTAAAATGATCTGATATGTTTATTCACCGGTTTGCGGTAGTGTCTTGTTGAATTCCACAAATGGATTTCATACTTTTGGTAACCTAAGACTAAAGGGAAATATTTTATTTTCCCATGTGAAAAAATGTTTTTCATTGTAATGTTTGATAATGTTGAAGACGGAGGTTTGATTTTAAAGTTAGGTCCCTGGTTCTAGGGAAAATATGATTTATGCATGAAAGCATTGACTCCTTGTTTTGATCCAATGAAATATACCCTATCCTCGACTCTGGTTTGGGTAATATTTTCAATTTTTCCTTTCTAACTTTGGGTTTTACCCTGTCTTCGAGCCATTGAAAATTCTCTTGGGAAATTCCAGTATAGAATTTAAGAAAAAGAAATTATACTATCACCACATGTGTTTGAATATGTGTGGAAATGGACTTTAACAAAGGGTTTTCATCTAAAATAATCCCAACAAGTGAAAATGCCTCCTCATCTCAAAATATAGATTATGAAAATGTATCTTTTTTATGCACAATTTCTTTTGAAATAGGACATAAGTCATCTCATTGCCCAAAAATTCCAACGAAAGCTAGGAAACACCAACGTAAGTCAACTTTGTGGGTTGGTGTGAAGGAAGAACACCAAATGATTAGAAAGGTTGAGCCACATGCCTTATATCTTCCCATGGATGAGCCTAAATTAAAATTAGAAGAAATTAGGCAAACCCATTCCAATAAACAAGATGTGGATCCACATCATCCTGTGAAAGAGGACATTGTTTTTCCCCCAAATATGGACAAGGAATAATCCAAAGAGAATGATGTGGCACCACAGGATTCGATAAAATTGGATTATACTATTCCCTCATATCTAGCCTAAAAGTTGAGCTGGGTGGACCAAGTGGAAGAAGTGGAGACCCTTGAACAACCAGAACCTTCATATCAAGGCATTATGGAATTGGAGAAAGAGGAATTGAATTCATCGAAAATAAAATAATCTTGGAATAGAGTAGTAAATAATAAAAAAAATATTTAGGAGTTGATCCAGGTGGATATCGGTGGCCACCCACCTTTTCCAACTGGCTCAAAATAGTTTTCTGGCAATTTTGGCAATTTACTATTTTTAGCAGTTTTTAACTTCCAAGGCCATTTTGAGGGCCCAAATGAAGGATGAATATCCTCGATCAATACCTTTCCACTTGACTATCTGCGCCTAAAAAAGTCGTGTGAAAAGTTCTGGGAAGTTGATCGTACTCCTTACCCAAAGCGAGGCCACATGACTTTAATTTCATCTCTAGGGTTAGGTTTTTGGATGTCTAGGGTTTTGAATTCACGTTTTATTTAATATGACCTTTAGACCTCATTAGCCATCTTCTTTTACAAAGATGTGGTAGCTTCACATCTCTTCGAGAGATAGTACACCATTCTAGCGAGTCTTTTCACTCTTGTGTTTTGTTCTACCGGCACATTTATTTCGTGTAAGAAATCGTAATAATGCGTATATGTGTTTATGGTGCATCTCTGATACATTTATGTTATTTTATTGAATATCTACAATATCTGTGCATTTCTTTATTATATCTCGCTCGCATTTCATGCCAAAAAATAATCGGGATCAAGAGCATAGTCAATGGTGACTAGAAGATAAACTTATGATCCAATCTAGAAATGTATTTCGTGACTAGAAGATAAACTTATGATCCAATCTAGAAATGTATTTCTTTTGTATCTTGTTAAATGTAAGACATTTGTCAAAATTTTCTCATGCAGGGAATTCATGAATGAATTTAGCTTTGTTAGATCCTCCGTCAACCTTTTTATGTGATTTATGACTCTATTTGTATCCTCAGATAAATTATCAAGCTTGTTGAAAATCAACACTATGTAATACACTATTTTCTTTGGCACAACCCCCTTTTCTGTGAACCCAAATTTTGTTTCGGTTAAAATAAAAAAAATGATATCATAGTAACAATTTTGGTTTTGAGCCCCTAATGGGGTGCCAAGTGGTCAACATGCACATTGATGACTTAATTTCACATGTTGCTACCCTCACATCCATATATCGTAGGATGGGCGACATTCAAATCTCATACGAGCATGCAAGACACCAATCTAGTTTAGTGGCTCTTTTAGTGAAGCATTGTTGATGAATTGTGATGGGTACGTGATGCACGAGCAAGGTCCCTTTAGCTCCTCCGATGTCTCACAATTTACTCTGGGTAAGCTATGGCTCTTGTCATTCGAATTTGGCTCAACTCTTGTGTTTTGGCTCAGCTCCAGCCATTCTCCTCCCCTTTCTACAAGTTCTTCACCCTCTTAGTGTCTTGATTGTTTACACAACCATGCCTGGGGAGCACGATAAGCCCAAAAGAGGGCCTTCTTATTACAATTCCATATCCAGGAAAATAAGGCTTTGTCGCCTCTCCTAGGTGCCCTTGACTTCTCTTGTCCATTAGGATAGGGGGGTCGAAGAGCCTCCAATGGCCATTATGGAAGAAGAGATTCCAACAAAAGTCGATTATCATTCCACCGGCCTCCCTTCTGTACACTATTCTATACCCCCATGATCTTCCCCGCACTAGCCATTCCACCCCTGGTGCAGCCGGTGTATCGTATTGGGAAACTTGCATAATTTAGGAAGAAGTAACATTGGATGAACACCTTCAGGATACCCTCCCTCCTCCCTGCAATGATACAGACCAAGATTCACACTCCACTTGTTTCCTCTCACCAAAACACCGAGACCTCATCTTTGAGATGCGCAGGGACATGTATGAGAAACTACACAGGCATACCTTGCTCAACATCCATCTCGACTTATTTTACAACGCCGTCTTTGGCTTGCAAAGTCAACGAAGGTGTCCGGCCTGTGCACAACCATTCGTCTTTGCTCCCATTGATGACACTCATGGCAGCAAAGGATTCACTGGTTCATCCACTGTTTAACCTTAAAAAGTTTTTTCTTTTTTCTCTATGCACTATAATTGTCAAAATACTGTAGGAATTTTCATTTCCATGTTCATGATTCTCTCTTCTTGCTCAGACCATTCAGACAATGACACTCCTAGCTTCCTGTTCCGATTTCCATTTGTTCGGCGAAATAGGTGGTGATTTTTTGCATTAGTCTAGACAACATATCATGCAACCACCTGTTCCAATTTTCACTTCTCTAACAGAACATGTGGCTGGAGTCTAGATACTCTTCCATTATGTATTGTTGTGACAACATTATGACGCAATAAAATCTTTTTATTTACAAAAAAAGAAAATTGATATTGAGATTCCTCGAAATATTTAACAATAAAAATTTATCTTATATATAATTTTCTAAGTAGGAAGTTTATGGGATAAGCATTTTTATTGATTCTCTATAGATATGAACTACTTCTAGATAGTCTATAAATACCTTTATTTATTAAAATGTTTATTTATTTATTTTAATAATCTTTTCAATTTCAAAATATATATTTTATTATACATGTGAAAGACGCATCTCTATTTGTTCAAATGTATTTTAGACCTTCTCTATTTGTTCAAATGTATTTTAGACCTATCATTTGATAATAAAAAAAATAATATTTTATTATTTTAATAATCCCTTCCATTTGAATAAGTAATAATATTATATAAGCAATTTCGATTTTCAAATTCCTTGGATAAAATTTAAAATTATATATAAATATGCAAATAGACTTGTCTCTTCCCAATAATATGTTTATTGTTTCAGTCATATAAGGTAGGTGAATGGGTAGGATTGATGTTTCCTAGAAGTGGGGGACTTTAATTCTACTTTTTCTCACGTAACACTTGGAAGGGGAGACTCACCCTTTACTCATAACTTTCACCATGTAGGAAGTTTTTGAGATATACATTTTGATGGATTCTTCATAGATTTGAAACTCTTATAGATATCTCGTGAATACTTGTGTTTATTAAAAATGAATTATGATTACTTTATTTTTTTAAGTATGCATATATTTATTTTCATTTTCATTTATATTTAAATTTAAATTTGTATGTAAATTTTTTATTAAATATGTATTTTTATTGATTCTAAATACATTTCAAATACTTTGTGATACATTTATTTATTAAAAATAAATTATGATTATTATTTTAATTTTAAAAATATTTTGTAATATATTTATTTATTAAAAATGAATTATAATTATTATTTTAATTTTAATTTCTTAAAATATATATGGAATTTGGAAGCAAATTTGTTGGTAGGAAGTTTTTGAGATATACATTTTGATTGATTCTTGATAGATTTAAAGTGGATACTTGTATTTATAGATATCTATTGAACAATTACATTTATTATAAATGAATTATGACTATCTATTATGATTTTTTTAAGTATATATATATTTATTTTCATTTTCATTTATATCCAAATTTATAAATAAAAAGTTTATCTATTATGATTTTTTTTAAGTATATATATTTATTTTCATTTTTATTTATATTTAAATTTATAAGTAAAAAGTTTATGAGATATGTATTTTCATTGATTCTAGATATATTTATTTCAAATATTTTTAATACATTTATTTATTGAAAATGAATTATGATTATTATTTTAACTTTTAAAATATATTACAATACATTTATTTATTAAAAATGAATTATGACTGTTATTTTCATTTTCATTTATTAAAGTATATATGTAATTGTTTCCATTTCATTTTATGATTTAGAGGCTTACCATTATTGATTCTTCCATTACAACACATTCTCTTATTACAATGTCTCATTGAAGTTTTCAATATGTTTATGTAATATATGTTTTCAATATCAAAATAATCATTGGGTGAGATTTGTCTAGATCTCAGAAGTTAAGGAACATATGTTGATGCCAATGTGAAGCACGCATTGCATACGTTGATGCCAATGGTGAAGCACGCATTGCACATTCTTCTTTGAATATTAAACTAACAAAGAATATATCAATGACCTCATAAAACTAAATCCTCACAAACAAAGAATGCAATGCTTTAATATTAGACATTAAAATTAAAATTATATATTAATGTATATTATAATATTATAAATTATTATCATGGAGGAGGTTCGACTTGGGAGTTCATATATGACTTATCATTTGTAATACTTTAATATTAGACATTAAAATTATATATTAATGTATATTATAATATTATAAATTATTATCAGGGAGGCAGGTTCGACTTGGGGGGTCATATATGAATTATCATTTGTAATACTTTAATATTAGTCATTAAAATTAAAATTATATATTAATGTATATTATAATATTATAAGGAGGCAGGTTCGACTTGGGGGTCATATATGACTTATCATTTGTAAAAATATTGGAAAATGGGGTTTTTCCCGAATTCCTATGGATTTGGATTGAATCATGTTGTGGTTGTATCTCATTCTCCTTTTAAGTGTTCTATTGGAATATTTCGAGGTGGTGGTTGGAGGTTCCTCGCTTTCTTCCACACAGAATCCAGAGATTTTTTTACCTCAATCATGCATAATTTTCTTGGGAAGTTTGTACTTTCATGAACAACTTCTATGCAGTGTTTTCCTCTTCAAGGTGAGTGTTTTGACTTATCATCTCAACTCGGTTAATAGTTTCGGGCTACTCTTTGGTTCTCGGTTTCCCAAGTATGTTAGCAAGACTTCGGGAATTGGCCGTTTAGATCTTTTGTTGATCTCTTTATCTCTTGGTTTTCATGTTGGTGTTGGTAACAATATGTCGACCCATGCTCATCCCCATGTGGCATAGGGGTTCTTCTAGGAACCCTACCGTGGAAGACTCTTATCCCTCTAAGAAATTCTCTCAGCTGGAAAATAAATTCATCTCCCTTAAATATATTTACCATAAAATGCAACTTATCTTTCAAACTTTGGCTAATAATACACATGGCTTAGCATATTTAGAGTTAAAGCTAGAAGTCATGTCCATTGTATATGAAATGTAAGCATTAGTTTGTCCAGGGTTCCTTTTTCAAGATTTACACAAGTAGGCATAGTAGAAGAGAGAAAATTTTGAAGTTGTATCATATCCTCTTAGGGAAGGAAGATATAATTGTTTATATTTTTTTATATTAAAATTTTACTAAATATTGTAACGATACATTTTTAATGTAAAAATAGTTGTTTCTATTTAAAAAAAATATTATATATTTTAATACTTTATAAAATAATATATTGTTATATAAAATAAATAATAATATTTAATAATATAATAAATTTTATATAAATATTATTATATATTATTATTAATTGAATTTAGTTTAAGTGATTGGGAAAAATAATTATTATCCTCTCCATTTAAATTCAATTCCCACAAATATTATATTAAAATAAACCAAACACATTTTGTAATATTGTATAATAAATATATTATATTATTATAATTTATTATAAATGTTAAGTATATTGATATAAAAACTACAATAATATTACATATTATTCTATATAAAACATTGAACCATATACTTATTTACTTATTGATTTTCTCATTATAACAAAATGCAAATCTTTTATTATAATGTTTCTTCTTTCAAATTTTCAAATATTATATTATAATTTATATTTTCGATATTAAAAAATATAAAACGTTTTAAGTGTGAGTTTTGTTTGGTTGTTAGAAGTTACGGGACATGCAATAATGTAATTGGTTAACCCTCATTATACATTGTTAGATGTTAAACTTATCTTTAAAAATATATAAATGATTTAAAAAAACAATTTTTTAGAAATAAATATACTTTATTATTAAATATCAAAATTATTATATATTAATATATATTATGATATTTTAAATTATTATATATTTCAAAATAATGATAAAATTGTGTTTTTTTTATTATTTATTTTAGAAAATCTGTTTACATTATTCTCACTACTAACTTATAGAATAGATTAGAAAATCTTAAAGTTTCTTTCAAGTTAAGTTCTACTGCAGTAAGGTTATATGAGAAAGTTATTACCAAGTGTAAGAACACTCAGGGCTAGTCAAAAGAAATTAACTATAATATAGGAGTCAAGCAAGGTTGTCCCCTATCCCATACCCTTTTTAGTATCTATATTGATAAGTTAGAAAATTGTTTGGAGGATGCATGTTGTGTTGGCCTGACTCTTGCTAGTATAGTCACTCTTGCTAGTATAGTCATCATCATCCTTCTTTATGCTAATGATATTGTTCTTATGGAGAAGAGTCCCTATGACGTAGGTAAGCAACTAATAACCCTCAAGGAATTCTCCTATAGGATGGGCATGATTGTGAATACTCACAAAATAAAGGTTATGATAAATAAATCCAAAAACATCACTTATGATAATTTTGTTTATGAAAAAAATAGCTTGGAGGAAGTGCCTTCATATAGGTATCTTGGAATACATTTCCACCACAAGTTCAATTGGAACTATAGCGTTGAAAAAAAGATAAATGGAAGGTGGAGAGCTTATTATGGGTTTGAAAACAGTTGTAAATCTGTATAAATTTGGCTTTGGGATAAAAAAAACTCATCTTTCACATTCTCGTCACTCTGGTTATCTTATATGGATGTGAATTTCGGGGTTTCAATATATTTAGAGAATCCTGGAGAAAGATAGAACAGATCCAAAAGAATTTTATAACTTTTAATCTCAAAATTAAGGGAAACATGACTTATCATATCCTCTTCGTAGAAGTAAGAATTTCACTCATTGAGAGCAATGCTATGATTAGATTCCTAATGTACAAGAACAATATAAACAACATGGATGACAATAGGCTCCCCGAAATTGCTTCAAACTCTATCCAAAATCACTAACTACTCAAGCAAGGATGGCATAAATATGCTAAATCTTGGCTAAATCACTGGGGAATACAAGAAGAATCATCATGCATAATATTGATAATACTAGAAATATTATCACTTCTAAATTTAAGGAGAATATGTGGTGTGAAAATTAATTAGTGGATAAAAGGAAATTAAGATACTACAAGCAGGTGGTCAACCCTAATTTAGAAGATGAAAATTACCTCTCAGCTTTGAAAAGTGTAAAGAAGAAAATCAACATTGTTAAAATAAGAACAAACTATCATGAACTACATAGTGAAACTAGGCATTGGACATCTCGCAAAACACCATGGGATGAGAGAATCTATCACCTTTGTGGATGTAAGTGGGTAGAATATGAAAAATACTTCTTCTTGGATTTCCCTGCCTATACCCATACTAGATCCCAATTTAAAAATATCTTCCACATTACCAACCTTCCTAACCTCCTAAGTCATCAAAACTATGGTGATTTTGGAACTCTTTTGTCTTCTTATATTTATTTAATAATAATTATAAGTATAGTATATAATATTTTAATTTATAAATATTATAATAATATGTATTATTATTATTATTTATTTTGTATCACAATATATGAACCTATAATTTTAATTGTAATACATACTGTTGTATAATTTTTTCATTATTAAACTTTATATTTTAAATTTTATAATACATTACACTATATAATACTAATATATATATTACAATATATAATAATTTTTTATATTATAATCTCTAATATCATGTACTATTTATATATGAGTATATTATAATTCAATTATATTACTAATTGAAATAATACTTATGATATTATAGTAATCCATTTTGAAATTTATATTTTTTATCTTTATATATATATAAACATAGATCTATGTTAATCTCACATTTATTATGTATCAAGAGGCATCAAATCTCTTGGATTTTAGGATTTGAATTAGTTTAATGAGAAGCAAATCCCGAGTTTTCACTATCTGAAATGGGCTACATTCATTCAAACGGTTGAAAAAAAAATTAGATGAGAATGCATGGCCTTATTCTAAGACAAACATAGACAAAGTTTTATCATTGAAATGTGTTTAAATAATAACCTTAATTAACCTAGAAATCATGTCCATCCCTAGAACCTCTTATACTCTCCAAGTAGCTTCCTTAAAAACATCTTCTAGGTCACTTTGCCCACTTTCCTTATTTTAGGGGTGATGTTTGGATAGCCAAACAAAGAGAATGAAAGGAATATTGTGTTAGTGGAACAAAGGCTTGCCAATGTTGAAGAGATAGTTTAGATATCTCGCTAAGACCGTGGATGGCTTGGTTGATTTATTTTTTAAAGTTGATGAATCATTCCAAAGATCAGAGGAAGTCACATAGATGAGGATGTCAGTAGTTTGTTGAACAATAACCAGGATAGACTTGTTGTAAAGGGGTTTGCACAAAAGAAAGGTATAGATTTTGATGAAATATTTTCTCCTGTTGTTAAAATGACTTCAAATAGGACTATTTTAAGTCTCCGAAAGGTATGACTACAAATTCGTAGTGTCCATATCTTGTCCAAAAAGTTGTTTTTCTTATGAACCATGATGTTCTGAATCTTAACTGGTATTTGGAAAGCTACCAAAGCGAGGAGATGAGGTTCCCCACAATATAGATCAAATTTGATGAGTCTAGTATCAACTGGGTCGACTGCCCCCCAAGGTGGAAAATAAGGATTTCTGTTGAGTTGGACATTTCTCATACCTCAAATACCCAAAAGGTCAAAGACGAGGTAATTTACATCATAACGCTGGAGAAGGATGCCATGTTCAAAACAAACAAATGTGCCCTTCTCTAGGGTGATGGTGGTCGGCTTTCACCTGTTGACACTCTAGGCATTTGGCGATCAAATGGACTATATCGCGCTTCATGCCTGCCCAAAAGAAGAGTTTCTTCATATCTTCATACATCTTCATAACTCCCAGATGTGCACAATAAAGGGATTGCAGCTCTAGAGTGGTTGTTGGATGTAGATGTGCCGCAAGTGGACAATCATTGAAGGATATGGGTGAAGTTATCCATCATCATGTTCCTTTGTTTTTCAAGGGCCTCCTAGAGAAATATTTTGATAGAAACTCCTGCTCCCTCGTCAAACTGAAAAATTGAAAGAAACAATGGTGGGGGTCCAAGTGGAATAGGCGGGTGGCCACCAATATCCACCTGGATCATGGTCATAGAGGGAGCATAAGTGATATGACTTCATTATGATCATTATGCCCCTAGCTTGAAAGCTAGTGTCTTAACTCCAGAATGATCATTAAAGGCTAGAGACATGCCCTCCAAGCTTCAATTCATTCACCAACTTTGAGGCCAAGTGACCTAGAAGATGTTTTTAAGGAAGCTACTTGGAGAGTATAAATAAGAGGCAAGGCTCTCTCATTTTGAACACACTTGGGCATATTGAATACCTATAGGTGTCTGAGGTAACCAAAGGATATATAAGCTGAAATTCTGAGGAAAGTGAAGAAATTAAGTGTAGATTTTTTTTAGAGAAAAAAACTTGAGAAAAGGTTTTCACTTTAAGGGATTTAATCCATTTCTATGCATCATAAATCTACAGTTAAGACACACACACATACATAACAATTGAAACAAATATTATTATGGTTAAAACATTTAAAAGATGCATTACTTAGTATGAGGGTGATGTGTATTTCATACTCAATATGGAGTTAACACTTGCATACATGTACATGTATATAAATTTGATATTGAAATATTTTAATTTTTATTAATACTTTTTTCTATCTCTAAAAAATATCCCTTTCATATAGATATGGGCAATGATCCTCGAATCTCTTCATAATTTATGATAAGTTGAATGATTTATGAGAGGAAACATAGATTGGTAAAAATGTGAATGTATAACAATATTAATAAAACTATAAGAAATAACAAAAACATAGCCAAAAAAATCCATGGAATTAATCCTAGAAAAAACCAAATAAGTTTACATAGACATTTTTTCCCTCTACATAACCAATTTGTAATTATTTTTTCACACTTTATAGACATTGAAATAGTGTACTTCCAATGCACATCTTCTCACTTGCATTTCAATTACCCATAAAAAAAAATTAGCTTTTATTTTAAGCTACATTTTTAATTGTTTTCATGTGATGTATTTTCACTAATAATTGTATTGTTTTATGAAATTACTAGTTAATTGTATTGTTTTATCAAATTACTAGTTAATTGAAGGTTTTTAATAATAGAGATATTGTAAATATTGTTTTCCTAACTCCATTTATCTAAATTGATTCAATTTGATTCAATTTCTAAATAATGTGAGAGAAACATATACACACAAACATTTATAGATGCTTGGAAAAATAATCACAAAGAAAATATCAAATTCTCACTTCAACTATGGAATCCATATGAGGATCATAACCTATATAATTATGTTAATAATATAGGACATACATATCATTTGTATGTCTCTTTTTCAACCAAAATATATTCAATGGAAGGTACGATTGGTTCCATGGTTTTCTATCTATACATATCTCATTGCCAGAGTACATGGATTACTATATTGTAAATCCATCCACAAAGGTTTATACACATATAGATTTCATCGAAATTAGACATTTCGGTTCCTTCTCCCTCAAACGGAACATTGGTAAATAAAAGTATGGATGGATACTTATAATAAAAGTACACGATGACATTGGTTTAAAATATTTTATCTATAGTACCATCAATAGATTTTGGAGGTAAACTATTATTCCTCATGGAAAACCTATACCTCCTAAGGATGGAGTATTTTATAAAGGTAAAATATAATGGTTGCATATGAAGATAGTTTTTGAGCAATTTCTCTCTGGGTGAGAGAATTGTAGGGAATTGATTTCCTGAAGGTGCTAAACTGCAGCTATAGGGCTCTGAGACTTCTTGTCCGACCTATTGTTGAAGCCCGGAAAGGAAGTGGGGCAGCTGAAGCACTGTTGAGAAGAGAAGGGGCACAGTTCTTGGGGTGGGACATGCATGTGGGGAATGAGGGACTATAGGTTGTTAGTTTGAGTTGTCACCTGTGGCAAAGTCTTTCCTGTTGTCTATGATCCATTAGCCTGGTTATGAATCCCTTTACCAAGGTGGAGTTTAGTCCCATCTCGGGGGTGATTCACTATTGAGAGTGATGAGCAATGTGGTATAAGGTTGGGAGGTTCATGGAATGTCTACACACAGTTGGTGATATTCTTACCAAGATAAGTGTCAATTGTGTGATAAATTTACAAGCTACATTATTATTTACGTGTTTATTTTTATGGTTTTATCCTATGTGTGGTTTATAATTGTCTTTATATTTATGGATATTGCCTATATATGATGCATGTATATCATGTCTACTCTTATTTTAGTCTGAATCCATGCATTTACATAATGTATTTTTCTGTTTATGTTTTATATATAAAGTTTTGCAAGAGTTTTGTGTGTATACGTTTTAATTGCATGCAGTTTGAAAAATTTATGTGGCATAGCTGAGATAGATGTTGGGTATGTTACAATATGTTGAGCATAGAATGAAAGCATTTTTTGGAGTAACATGGCCCAGCCTGGGTGGTCGGGGATGTTACAACATGGTATCAGAGCTTTAGTTTTCAACACTGAGCCTGGATGGTCTGAGCAAGTTGATTTGAAGAGAAATTTCACAGAGGATTGATTTTGAAGTGGCCAAATCTCAAGTTACAGAGAATCCATGGTAAAAAGTAACAACAATTGCATAGAATTGGGGAAAAGAACCAGTTTCTGTTGGTAAATTCATGAGAAATTTGAGAAATTTTGTCATGTGGTGAGATATTTTGGATTTAATATATGTTCTAGCAAAATTAGACCTAAAATTGGTCGAATTTGAAGTTACAGTGAAGCCGTGACAAATGGAGCGAGATTAGTAATTAAAATTTTCAATTCATGAATTGAGTTTGGGAAAAATTTGTTCCATAAATGTCAACCCACAATGATTCGTTGTTGCATAGGTTGAACTGGTATTATCGGGGTGAAATTGAAAAAATTTCATAGTTGCAGATTGCCTATGCTAAAAATTTGGCATCGCGTGGAAAAATATTGGCGTATGGGCGCGCGCGCTAAATTTTGGCGTCGCACAGAAAAATGTTGGTGTGTAGGTGTGCGCACTAAAGTTTTGCACTGGGATGAAAAATATTGCAGTGTCAGTGCGTGCACTAAAATTTGGCACCGAGCGGAAAAATGTTGGTGTGCAGGTGCACACACTAAATTTAGCATTACATGGTGCATATTGAGTGACATGTGGGTAATACTAGTGCACAATGTGCATAGGAATAATAAGGTGCATGCGGTGTGGACATGCATAATATTGGCATGTGTGGTGTGTGCAGTATTGGTAGCGCGCAGATAAATTTTGTTGGTGCATGCGCAATGTGGGTATATGATGTCACACGATAGTTTAGTTAATGGTGCACATAGAGTACTTGTGCATGGTGGGGGCGTACTAAACTTTGGCATGGTGCAATGCGCAGAGTGAAATGTGTGGAGAATATTAGTGCACGACACAAAAATGGTGCACGACACAAAAAAATTGTGCACAACAGGTATTAGTGCAAGAACCAAAAGTGGTGTGCACCAGGTATTGGCGTGATAGAGAAGTGATGCACATTGGTTATAGGTGTGCATAGCATGAATTAGATTGTGGTGTTGCTACACATGATAATATGGGTGTACAGGTCAAAATTTGTGTGTGTAAATTCATTTGGATGGTGAAGAACATCACAAAACCCATGAACTTCCATGACATTTTATACTGTTTGAACGTCATCTTTTTGCAACGAATTTTTTAGGCCCTTAACAACGTTTTTATCTACTCAAAAACCACAAGAACAAAGTATACCTAAGCACCAAGGTAAAATATGTCTCTACAACTCAAATAAAATAGCTCGGAGAGATCTTTCTAATGGTGTAAATTGTTCGTCAAATGGAGCTTTTATGAGAAAGTTACAACACAAACAATGGAGGGTAAATTTTAAGACCCAACTAACTTCGAAGAGCCATAACTTTTTGCTCCGGAATCAAATTGAGTCACATGAGAAGTCAATGGAAATAAATTGAACCATAGAAGACATTCCTAGAGATGAATTAAATTTAGGACCATGTTAAAAATGTTTGATATGGAAAAGAAGGTACCCGTAGCATTCCAGACCAAAAACACGAATTGACCTAGAACTTGAGTAGGTTGTAACTAGTAGCCTAGAACCCAGAAAGAGGTGAAAATTGGAGACTGTCCAAAATATCTATATGAAGAAACCCAATTGAGTTCCTATGAAAATCCAATGGAGTAGGTGCAAAAATGCATAATTACAGTGCAGAGTTACGCCAAGTTGAAGTGTGAACAGAAAAATTAATGGGCAATTTTCAAATAACCATAACTTTATGCTCAAGAATCGGAATTGAGCATGGGAGAAGGAGTTGGGAAGGTCTCAGATAGTAGACTATAAATATTCACCCAAAAAATTGATCCGGGAATTCAATTTTCCAATAAATCAAAAGAAATAATTATGATACATTATTGAACCAGAATGGTTCATATTTTCATGAAATTGTTGAAACAGTTAACCTGACAAAGTTTTGTTGGCTTCACATTTTGCAGAGTTAACAACAAATAGATCATATCTGGATCAACACAGAGTCTATAAGAATGGAAGATTCACAGGGGACTTACATCCATGAAGATGAGAATAGAGGGATGGATGTCCATTTGGGAATTGAAGGAACAAACTCCAATGGACATGGAGAAGGAATGGATGAAAGAAGAAATATGGTAGAGACCATTAAAAAATTACAGAAGGATGTCCAAATCCATAAAGATGATAATTAAAGGCTTATGAGAGCCAAGGAATAGGAAGAGGACTTCAACATGAAGCTAGTGCAGAGCTTGAACATAATAGAAAATAAATTGGATAAGGAGAGTGGCTCAAGCAACTTAGGAAGTCATAGGTCTCCTGATGAGAAAAGAAGAACCAAAAGTGTTAGCAGACATCACCGTCACTCCCCGATGAATTCCAATAAGAGATCACACAAAAACTCAAGTCCATGCCCTATCAGGAAGCATAAGAGTTTTGGGGTGCATGAGCTACGAGGAGAAATGAACAAAATTAAGCCTCCTACATTTGATGTGAGCACAAGAAGGATGAAGATGTAGAGACATGGTTGTTGGGCATGAGAAAGTATTTTCAATTGCATAATTATTCTTATCATGAAGAAGGAATAATAACCATCTATCAACTCAAGGGAAAGGCATCCATGTGGTGGGATCAACTTGTGCAGGTGCAACACATTAAAGAGAAGAGTGTTGGAGGGAATTCATGAAGTATTTTGAAAAGAAATACTTGAATAAGAGATATGATGACAAGAAAATGAAATATTTATTTGAACTCAACATTGGGAGTATGACCATAAATGAATATGAAATAAGGTTTTTAGAACGGTTGATGTATGTTTCTTTCATCATAGATGAGACAGTTACGATTCAAAGGTATTTGAGTGGATTTCCATCATTCATCAGTGACAAAATACAGTATGATGATCCCAAGACATTGGAAGATACCATAAGGCGAGATAAATGCCTATATGATCAGTAAAAAGAAAGGCCAACTTTCCAAAAATCTTGGGAAGAAAAAAAAAAATTCAATATGGATTAGAGGAAGAAGGGATCTAAGCCACCATTCTTCTGAAATAATCCTCAGGGACATCCAACTTCTAGAGAACCTAGAACGATTGAGACCAAGGGTCAAAGGCCAAGCAAAGCACCTATTCAATCTTGGGTTTGTAAAGGAGATCATATGTTCAGATATTGTCCTCACAGAGGTGAAAAAGTGAGGATTTATCACAATGTACATCAAGATGAAATGGTGGAGGACATGGGCAGAAATGTACAAAGGATCTATGCATCCCTGGACAATAAACAAGCAAAGTATCAGTCACATATGATTGAAGTTGAAGGTATGATCAACAACCAAACCATTTCTATTTTAATTGATTCAGGATATATTCATGGTTATATAGATCCTGAGATGGTGGAAAGTTTACATTTTCAAAGAAGCAAGCATGTAAAATCTTGGTTGGTGCAACTAGCTACCAGAGCCAAAAGAAAAGTTAATGAGATGGTTAAGTCATGTCTTATGGACATGAATGGACTGAACACCACAAAATATTTGAACATCTTCCCTTTAGGTTCCTATGACTGTCTAATTGGGATGGATTGGTTGGAACAACATCATGATATCCTAAACTCTCATAACAAGGCATTTACTTAATTGGATGAGGAAGGGAACCTAAGGAAAGTGCAGAGAATTCCCAGGGTAGTAACCATCAGAGAAATTTCAGCATTGCAGCTGGAGAAATGTTATAGAAAAGGGTGTCAAATATTTGCAACACATATGGAAGAGACACCTAAAGATAAGGTGCCAAATTTGGAAGATCATGCAGTCCTAAAATATTTTGAAGATGTGTTCAAGGAGGTACCAAGACTACCCCCTAAGAGAGATATTGATTTCTCAATAAATTTAATGCCTGGATCAGCTCCAGTGTCAAAGACTCCTTACATAATGAGTACACCAGAGATGAAGGAGTTGTAAATGCATCTTGAATAACTTCTGAAGAAGGGGTATATATGCCCAAGTGTGTCACCTTGGGGTGCCCTAGTCTTGTTCGTGAAGAAGAAAGATGGCACATTAAGTTTGTGCATTGATTTCATACAACTGAATAAAGTGATTGTAAAGAACAAATATCCTCTGCCAAGGATTTATGATATGTTTGATCAATTGAAGGATGCAAAGATATTTTCAAAGATAGATCTTAGGTCCGGTTATCAGCGGGTAAGGATTAAAGAGGAATGTATCAGAAATTCTACCTCTAGGAAAAGGTATGGTCATTATGAGTTCACAATGGTGTCATTTGGGTTTTCAAATGCACCAATTGTTTTCATGTGCTTAATGAATGGTGTTTTCTGAGAATATTTAGACAAGTTTGTAATTGTCTTTTTGGATGACATCCTTGTATATTCCAAGTCAAAAGAAGAGCATGAGCATCATTTGAGGATGGTGTTACAAGTATTAAGGGAGCATCAGTTGTATGCCAAATTGAGCAACTGCTCATTTTATTAGAAGAAAAATCATTATTGGGGACGTATCATTTCAAAGGATGGGATAGCAGTGGATCCTAAGAAGATAGAAGCCATTAGAGAATGGTCAATGCCAAATAATGTAATAGAGGTGAGATCATTCATGGGCCTTGCAGGCTACTATAGGAGATTTTTAGAGAATTTTGAAATATTGCACACCCAATCACTTCCTTGCTAAAGAAGGGTGTGAAGTTTCAGTAGACATTGGATTGTGAAAAGAGTTTCCAACACTTGAACAATTTATGAATAAGTGATCCAATACTAAAGATTGCAGACCCAAATGAATACTTCATTGTATCCACAAATGCATGTAAAGAAGGACTTGGTGGAGTCCTCAGTCAAAATGGGTTTGTTATATGTTATGAATCAAGGAAGTTGAAGGAGCATGAAAGACACTATGCCACTCATGATTTGGAGTTGGCACCCATAGTGCATGCCTTGAGGAAATGGAGAAACTACCTTATGGGGAAAAGGTTTGAGCTGAGGATAGACCATAATGGTCTGAAATATTTATTTTATCAACTAACTATAAATGCTAGGCAAAGTAGATGGTTAGAATTCTTAGTGAATATGTCTTTGATATAAAGCATATCAAGGGGAAAGAGAACAAAGTGGTCTATGCCCTCAATAGAAGAGTGCATGAATTGCATGCTACAACCATTAGCATGTACCAATGATATTTGAAACCCAAAATTTTAGAGGTTGCAAAATTAGATTTGCAATACAAGGAATTAGTGGAAAACTTACAGCAAGGTATTTTGCAGTAGCAAATTGAAGAATACAAGCTAGATAATGATGAAATTCTCATGTACAAGGGAAGAATTTATGTACCAAATTCCCAAGAATTGAAAATTTTGATATTGAGAGAAATGCATAATGTACCTTATGTTGGGCACCTAGGTTATGCTGGTTAAAAAAACATCTACTTACAAAATGCCCAAATTCCTACAGAAAAAGAGGAAAGAACCCAATGACAGTTTTTAGCTGAATAATTAAAAGAAAATAGAGTTTATATACTGCCTGTTGTTTGAATCATACATTCATTCCAGAAACAGAGTATCCATCATCTTCGCTCATTTACAAAAACAGAGTATCCAGCATCCGCGCTTATTTACAAAAACAAAGTCATTTTTTAAGAGACGGGAGAAGCTTCTCGAATACACTGAAGTAGAAGAGTCGAGATACATAGAAGAATGTAGAAGGAGGGAAGAAGAATTAAATGCGACAGTTGGAGAGTTGTTGAGAAATTATGGTAGGGGAGATTAACAAAATCTGGAGATCCACATCACCAACACTCCCCCTTAATCTTCACTGCCATGTATGTCTGCAATACCAATCTCCTCCCGGAGATGCTCAAAAACATTCTTTGCAAGCAACTTTGTGAAAATGTCTGCAAGTTGTTCTTTGGACCTGCAAAACTCAAGATATATGTCACCATTGTTCACCAATTCTCGAATGAAATGGTATCGTGTATCACTATGCTTGCTCCGTTTATGAAAAACATGATTTTTAGATAAAGCGATTGCAGAATTATTATCACTATAAATTTTTGTAGGTTCTTCTTGTGGATGCCTCAAATCTGAAAGTTCTCTCCTCATCCATACTGCTTGAAAAGATGCTGATGTGGCTGCAAGATATTCTGCTTCAGCTGATGAGAGTGCCACAATTGGTTGTTTCTTTGAATCCCAAGAGATAGCTCCCGATCCTAGATGAAAGATATACCCCGAAGTGTGATGCAGGAGCATCGCTCACTCATCAAGCGAGCCAGCGCGTGGAGCAGGAAAAGACAGCTGGACCATCCAACAAACTACTTTTTGAATTTCACCTTGATGTAGCTGCGTCGTTCTTTAATGAAGACACATTTAAAGAAGCGCACTTGTATTTGTAAAGGGGACCTTGAGCCTTTAATCTCTCGTCCTAAGTAGATAGGGAGGCATTTATTAGAGTTAATGCTGGTAGATAGAAATTCATTGTAGATTTGATAGTTTTTAGGTTTCGAGAGGGAAAACGAAATATAGGCACCCTCATTTGTACATTGTATTCAGAATCATTCATTCAGGAGAAAGAAGAAGAACGGAGAAGAGAATTTGTGGAGATCCCTCATGTACAGATTGGATTAATAGGAAGAGCTTTTGATTCAATTTCATGACTGGTGTTGTTTTCTCTGTGTATGTTGCTTATGTACCTGTGAATGTTTGTTTTCCTTTGTATGCATTTACTTTTGAATATGTTGTGCATGTGATTTCAGAGGTTTACTGAAGCCTGTGAAAAAGGAGAATGAGTTTCAATTGTTTCTCCGTTTGAGCCAAGAGATTCCTGCATAGAGTGCAGTCGAATTCATCCGCATAGAGTGCATTGATGAAGCTCAACAGTTAAACTCTTATTCTCATCTGCCCGGAGTCGAATTGGGTTACTCGTGTCATGCAAGAGAGGTGCAGGCCGAGGTTGAAATCTCAGTAGTCATTCTGGGAAAAGGAAGGTGTGGGACTTCTGTTGCAGAGGGTGCACAGAGTCTGGAAGACTCAACACTTCGAGAGTTGTCGAGGTCGAGCGCGGGAAGCGGGCGTAAAAGTATCTGAAGGGGTCAGAGTTACAAATCTCAGGAGGGATAGTTCCTTGTCGTTGCTGGGGAACAAACCTGTATGAAGGCTCGAACAGGAAGAGTTTTAGGGCGAGGAAATCTCCAATGCAAAGGATCAACGACCAGGGATCGTAGAGGAAGGTCGCGAAATCCCGCTGACCGTTAGATCATGGAGCAGTTGCGGGGACATTAACCCGTAGGCACAGGTAGGGCCAAAGTCCATCGGGGTTCAGATTTCGGCATTTGACGAGGAATAAGTTTTGTGCTCGTTGAAATCGCGAGTCGTGATTTCCCGAGTTATTCAGAGCCATCGATCAGAGCAGGGACGCGTGGCATTGGATCCCGGGAGGATCGGGATTCAACGTTCGGGATTTTTGACACCCAGGAAAAATTGTATCGTGGATTCGCGATCCACGAAATCCCGAAGTGACATGGCTACGTGGGACCCGAAGAAGTTAGTGGAGTACAGGTGGCGCTATATCGAGGAATCGGCACATTGGGGTTCGGGGTTTGAGTTGCATGTGAACTGTGTTCCCGAGTTTCACGATACCCTGAAACCTGATCTCCCGAAAAGCGAGGGGAAGATCACAGAAGGAGTACTGTGGGTAGGAGAACTCCCGAGAGGAGACAGAAGAGTTCTTTGACTCTTCGGGCCGAGTTAAGAGAAGGTCCTGGTGGAAGCGACTGCTACCAAGAGAGGTTGCATCAGAGTGGTATCAGAGCCGGAGAAGAGTTCTCTTTGTTCAGGTAGCAGAGAGAAGCGGATTACACCATGCTGCCCAGAAGAGAAAGGCAATCACCTGATCGAGAAGACAGGGATGCCCGAAGGAGAGGTAGGTCGGCAGGGAATCTGGAAACGGAACGACAAATACGAGATCTGAGGATGAGACTCGAAGAAATGGAGACCACCCAAAGGCGTGGAGCTGGTGCAGTAGAGTTCAGTGATTCTGAAGTGGAAGAGGAAGCTGGGCATGATGCTAAAGAGGTCTCAGCAGAAGATGCCTCGACTGAGAGGTTGATTAGAGCCATCTCCAGGATGAGCTCAAAGACCAAAATGGACATTCCCGTCTATGAGGGGAGTCTAAATGCAGAAGAGTTGCTGGATTGGATCCGAGCACTCGACACCTACTTCGATTATGAGGATATTGAAGAGGACAAGAAAGTAAGGCATGCTGTTACCAAGTTGAAAGGACATTCAACCTTATGGTGGGATGAATTGCAGGCAGATAGGTGCTACAAAGGAAAACAAAAGATTAAAAGCTGGGAGAGGATGATCGCTAAAATGAAAGCGAAATTCATCCCGAGAGATTACCAGATCACTCTTTTCAGGCGAATGCAGAACCTGAGACAGAAGTTGATGACGGTGAAAGAGTACACCGAGGAATTTTACAGGCTCAACATTCGAGCAGGTCATCGGGAGAGCGATGATGAGAAGGTGGCAAGATACCTGAATGGTTTAAGATATGACATTCAGGATGAATTGAGCATGGTTACCATCCGCACAGTCGAGGATGCGTATCAGATGGCTCTAAAAGCTGAAGAGAAGTTGATCCGCAAGCAGGGACAGTGAGGGCGAGGCAGAAGCCAACCCAGAGGCAAGGCAATTACCCAAGAAAGAACACAGAGGCCCAAGGAGGAATGGAAGAGACCTCAGGGTAAGCTTGAAATAGGTGGAACCTCACAACAGAGGCAACCACAAACTGAACAGAGGCAGCAATATGCTGAGCCGAGGAGACAACATACAGAGGAGGGTGGTGGTTATGCTGATGCCAACGCTATTCCTCATACTCGAGGTAGAGGAAGAGGCCAAGGTGGAATCATCACATGTTTTACATGTGGAAAAGACAGACATAAAGCCGTGGATTGTCCAGACAGGAAGGTGGACAGAGGAGAAGCTCACATCACTGAGGCGCAGAGGCGTGATGATGAGGATGAAGACGCCGGAAGTGGGAAGTCACTGACGGTGCATAAAATTTTGTTAACACCCGAGAAAGAGGTGGAAGATCCAGCTCAGAGATGCAGACTATTCCGGATGACTTGCAAGACCAAGGGCTGGAAATGCAAGGTCATCGTGGACAGTGGAAGCACCAATAATCTTGTTTCGACCGAGATGGTGGAGAAACTGGAGCTGGAGACGACAGATCACCCGAGTCCATACAAAGTGTCATGGCTGCAGAAAGGACACCAGGTACGTGTTACGAAACAATGCTTGGTTAAATTTAAAATGGGTGAATATAAGGATGAGATCCTGTGTGATTTCATTCCCATGGATGTCTGTCATGTATTATTGGGTAGACCATGGCAGTATGACCGAAATGTGGTTCATGATGGGAGGATGAACACATACACTCTAGAGAAAGATGGGAGAACCCATAGATTGCTTCCGATAAAGGATGTGGAAGTGAAGCCAGAAGTGAGCAGTACTATACTTCTCATGAGTGGGAAGGAGCTTCTCATAGAGATGGAGAAAAATGAAGATCCACAATTCTTTGTAGTCAGGAAACTGAGAGTTGTCCTGACAAGCACAAGAGTGGACGACTTGCCAGAGGAGATTCAGGAACTGTTGGGAGAGTTCGCTGATATCATCGTGGATGAATTACCTCGTTCTTTTCCACCGATGCGGAGTGTGAGTCATCACATCGACCTCATACCCGGAGCAAGTCTACCGAATAAGGCCGCGTACAGATTGACACCTCAGGAGAACGAGGAGGTCAAAAGGCAAGTGCAGGATTTGTTGGACAAAGGACTGGTGAGAGAGAGTCTCAGTCCGTGTGTTGTTCCAACAGTGCTAAGTCCGAAGAAGGATGGAGGCTGGAGAATGTGTACAGACTCCAGGGCGATAAACAAAATCACCATCAGGTACAGATTTCCACTGTCGAGAATGGATGACTTGATGGATTGCCTAAGCGGGGCAAATTATTTTTCAAAGATTGATCTCAAGAGCGGATATCATCAGATCCGAATGAGAGAAGGAGATGAATGGAAGACAGCATTCAAGACAAACGAAGGTTTGTACGAATGGCTGGTCATGCCATTTGGTTTGACAAACGCGTCGAGCACATTTATGAGGCTGAAGAATGAAGCCCCGAGGGAATTCATTGGCAAATTTGTGGTCGTGTATCTGGACGACATACTAATTTTCAGTAAGACCAGGGATGACCATTTAAAACATTTGGCCATTGTGATGAGGAAGCTACAACAGGAGAAGTTGTTGATCAATTTGAAGAAGTGTTCCTTCATGCAGACAGAACTCATTTATTTGGGTTTTGTAATATCGGCGAATGAATTAAAGATGGATCCTGAGAAGGTAGAAGTAATCAGGAATTGGCCATCGCCGAGGAATGTTTTTGAGGTAAGGAGATTTCATGGCTTAGCTAGCTTCTACAAGAAATTCATTCGGAATTTTAGTGGAATTAGCACCGCAATGATGGACACAGTGAAGAAGTGGCATACAGTTTTTCATTGGACAACAGAGGCTGAGAGGAGCTTCAATCTGTTGAAGCGAAAGATAACAGAGCAACCAATTCTGGTGTTGCCTGATTTTCAGAAAACATTTCAGGTGAAGTGTGATGCCAGTGGGTATGTTGTTGGAGGCATCCTGAGTCAAGATGACAGACCTGTTGCATATTACAGCGAGAAGATGGATGATGCAAAGCTGAAATACTCCACATATGACAAGGAGTTTTATGTCATCATACATGCATTGAAGAAGTGGAGGCATTACTTGATACCCAAAGAGTTCGTTTTGTATAGCGATAATCATGCATTGTAGTTCGTGAGTCAACAAGAGAAGTTGAACTAGAAGCATGCGAAATGGGTAGAGTACATGCAGAACTTCACATTCGTCATTAAACACATTTCAGGAACTACTAACAAAGTGGTTGATGCTTTGAGCAGGAAATGTTTGTTGCTGCAGGAGTTCAAAGTCAAGACGCTGGGTTTTGAAAATATGAAAGATATGTATGCTGGAGATGTAGATTTCGGGGAGGCTTATGAAGCAGCTAAGAATCCAGTCCTCAGAGATCGGAGTCCTTGGATAGACTACCTGATCCAGGATGGATTGTTGTTCAAAGGAAATCAATTGTGCATTTCAAATTACTCCATGAGGGAGAATTTGGTAAAGGAAAAACACAGTGGAGGCTTAGCAGGTCACTTTGGACATGATAAGACGTTCGCCAAACTGAGAGAATCGTATTATTGGCTGGGGATGTGCACCGATGTCAAACGGTTTGTTGACAGATGCAGGATATGTCAACATGCGAAGGGTCGAAAACAGAACACCGGGTTTTATCAGCCATTACCCATACCAGAGAGGCCATGGGAGGCGATCAGTATGGATTTTGTGTTGGGTTTACCGAGAACACAGCGAGGGGTTGATTCCATCTTTGTGGTGGTGGACAGGTTTTCGAAAATGGCACATTTCATACCATGTCAGAAGACCAGCGATGCGACCCACATCGCAAATTTGTTTTTCAAGGAAATTGTTAGATTGCATGGGTTTCCGAGAAGTATAGTCTCGGACCGGGATACAAAATTCATAGGTCATTTCTGGAGGACGCTGTGGAAAAAGCTGGGAACTAATATGGCATTTATTTCAGCTTATCATCCGCAGACGGATGGGCAAACCGAAGTGGTAAATAGAAGCCCGGGGGATCTATTGAGAAGCTTGGTGACAGAGCATCACAGTAGTTGGGACCAGATATTGCCACAGGCAGAGTTCGCGTACAACGATTTGGTGAATCGGAGTACAAGAAGAAGTCCATTCCAGATTTTGTATGGAACACAACCGAGGGGAGTTTCTGAGCTCAGGGAGTCAGGACAGGCTGAAACTAGCAGTGAAAGGGCTGAATAATTCGCTGAAGCGATGGAGGAACTTCACTCGAAGGTGAAGCATCGATTGATGAATGCAAATCAAGAGTATAAGTGCAGAGCCGACCAGAAGAAGAGGCAACTTCAGTTTGAAGTTGGGGACATGGTTCTGGCGCACCTGAGGAAGGAAAGGTTCCCAAGGGGAACATACAATAAGCTCAAGATGAATAAAATTGGACCGTGCAGAGTCCTGAAGAAATTCGGGGAGCATGCATATGAGATAGAGTTGCCAGGGGGCATCGGGATATCTCCGATTTTTAATATTTTAGATTTATACCCCTACAGGGCTGGAGAAGTAGACACTGGAACTGAGGAACCAGTGGTCCAATGGCAGAGGCAATTACCAGTCACACAGAAGCCTCAGATGGAGTGCATACTGGATAAAAGAGTAGGCAGGAAGACCAGGCGAAAGCAGTATTTTGAATACCTGGTGAAATGGAAGAATCACCCAGTGGAGGATGCCAGCTGGGAAACAGAGGCAGTTATACAGAAGCATGGGCACACCATGCAGGAGCTCATGGACAAGAGCCCATAAAATATTTCGAGCCGAGGAGTATGATGTAGGATCATCGCTCACTCATCAAGCGAGCCAGCGCGTGGAGCAGGGAAAGACAGTTGGACCAGCCAGCAAACTACTTTTTGAATTTCACCTTGATGTAGCTGCGTCGTTCTTTAATGAAGACACATTTAAAGAAGCGCACTTGTATTTGTAAAGGGGACCTTGAGCCTTTAATCTCTTTTCCTAAGTAGATAGGGAGGCATTTATTAGAGTTAATGCTGGTAGATAGAAATTCATTGTAGATTTGATAGTTTTTAGGTTTCGAGAGGGAAAACGGAATATAGGCACCCTCCTTTTTACATTGTATTCAGAATCATTCATTCAGGAGAGAGAAGAAGAACAGAGCAGAGAATTTGTGGAGAGCCCTCATGTACAGATTGGATTAATAGGAAGAGCTTTTTATTCAATTTCATGATTGGTGTTGTTTTCTCTGTGTATATTGCTTATGTACCTGTGAATGTTTGTTTTCCTTTGTATGCATTTGCTTTTGAATATGCTGTGCATGTGATTTCAGAGGTTTACTGAAGCCTGTGAGAAAGGAGAATGAGTTTCAATTGTTTCTCTGTTTGAGCCAAGAGATTCCTGCATAGAGTGCAGAGGAATTCATCTGCATAGAGTGCGTTGATGAAGCTCAACAGTTAAACTCTTATTCTCATCTGCCTGGAGTCAAATTGGGTTACTAGTGTCGTGCAGGAGAGGTGCAGGCCGAGGTTGAAATCTTAGCAGTCAGTCTGGGAAAAGGAAGGTGTGGGACTTCTGTTGCAGAGGGTGCACAGAGTCTGGAAGACTCAACACTTCAAGAGTTGTTGAGGTTGAGCACGGGAAGTGGGCGTAAAAGTCTCTGAAGGGGTCAGAGTTACAAAGCTTAGGAGGGATAGTTCCTTGCCGTTGCTGGGGAACAAACCTGCGTGAAGGCTCGAACAGGAAGAGTTTTGGGGCGAGGAAATCTCCAATGCAAAGGATCAACGGCCAGGGATCGCAGAGGAAGGTCGCGAAATCTCGCTGACCATTAGATCGTGGAGCAGTTGCGGGGACATTAACCCGTAGGCACAGGTAGGGCCAAAGTCCATCGGGGTTCAGAGTTCGGTGTTTGACGAGGCATAAGTTTTGTGCTAGTTGAAATCACGAGTCGCGATTTCCTGAGTTATTCGGAGCCATCGATCAGAGAAGGGACGCATGGCATTGGATCCCGGGAGGATCTGGATTCGGCGTTCGGGATTTTCGACACCCAGGAAAACTTGTATCGTGGATTCGCGATCCACGAAATCCCGAAGTGACATGGCTGCGTGGGACCCGAAGATGCTAGTGGAGTACAGGTGGCGCTATATCGAGGAATCAGCACATCGGGGTTCGGGGTTTGAGTTGCATGTGAACTGTGTTCCCGAGTTTCGCGATACCGCGAAACCCGATCTCCCAAAAAGCGAGGGGAAGATCGCAGAAGGAGTACTGTGGGAGGAGAACTCCCGAGAGGAGACATAAGAGTTCTTTGACTCTTCGGGCCGAGTTAAGAGAAGGTCCTGGTGGAAGCGGCTGCTACCGAGAGCGGTTGCGTCAAAGTGCTTTTTCTATCATCCATGCTACCTCCCAAGTCACTATCCGTATATCCAATCAGTTTGTAATTATCTGAAGATGCATACAAAATTCCAA
>SNQJ01S0088167.1:0-11972 GCA_010110895.2 Picea sitchensis | reverse complement strand
AATTAAATGCGGTAGTTGGAGAGTTGTTGAGAGATTAACAAAATCTGGAGATCCACGTCACCAACAGGTTATCAGAAAACTATTGCAGCTGTCAAGAGCCAATATTATTGGCCAAGAAAGAAGAAATAAGTTGTTGATTTTATTACCAAATGTTTGGAATGTCAAAAGGTAAAGGATGAACATAGACACCCAGTTGGGTTGCTACAACCATTACCCATTCCTGAGTGGAAATGGGAAGTTGTAACAATGGATTTCATCACCAAACTGTCGAGAATAAGAAAGAAGCAGGATTCTATCATGGTAGTGGTAGATAAGCTTACTGACGCTGCCCATTTTATTCCAGTAAAGATCACTCAAAAGGAAACCAACATTTATGATGTTTATATGATAGAAATTTCTAGATTACATGGTATAATCTGACAAAGATCCAAAATTTACCTCAAATTTTTGGAAAGGATTATTTAATGGATTTGGAAAAAATTTGAATTTTAGTACAACTTATCATCCAGAATCAGATGGACAAACAGAGAGTGTGAATCAAGTGATTGAAGATATGTTGAGGATGTATGTGATGGATAAACCATCAAAATGGGAAGACTACCTAAACTTAGTAGAATTTTCTTATAACGATGGGTACCAAACATCTCTAAAGATGAGCCCATTTGAGGCACTTTATGGCAGAAGGTGAAACACACCGGTAAAATGGGATAACCCAAGAGATATAGCAGTGGTTGGGCCAGATTTACTCAGGTAAATGGAGGAGGAAATGTTGAAAATAAAACAAAATTTAAAGGTTGCCCAAGACAAGAGGAAAATATATGTTGATAAGGGCAGAACTCACCGGGAATTTAAAGTGGGAGACCATGTATTCTTGAAAGTGAAAGCCAATAGAATTTCCCTAAAGTTGGGAAATTGTTCAAAGTTGGCAAGTCGCTATTGTGGGCCATTTGAAATACTATAGAGGATTGGTCCAGTGTCTTATATGATTGCATTTCCTGCATATATGTATGTTCATAATGTATTTATGTACCATTTCTCAAGAAATATATACCTCATGCTAATCATGTTATTGATTGTAATGTGATTCGAGTGGAGCAAGAAGGTGCTTTCTAAGTGCATATGGTACGCATTATGGACCGAAAAATTAAACATCTCCGTAATCGAGCCATAGGGCTTGTAAAGGTCCAATGGACCTAGTACGGTCCTGAGGATGCTACTTGGGAGCATGAGGATGCAATGCGGCTATAATACCTACATCTTTTTGAGGATTTTTGAAATTTTTGTTGTATATGTGTACATAATGCAGTGAGGACATTGCATTAATAAGGGGAGGGGATTGTAATATCCCTAGGCCGAACCTAATTGTAAATGTAAATGAAAATGTACTTAAGTTGGTGAGTTGTTTGATATGCACCTTTCATGGCATAGTACGTGCATGTACTATGCAGTAAAATGATGAAGTGTGCACATTCTAGGATACTGCATGTAGCGTCTTAAGTGCGTGCGATATTGAGGCCAGGGAGCCTTTGTTTATATGCTATGTTTTATAGGTTGGTGAGCCAGTTTTGTGATCATTAGGATGGAGAGCCTAGATGTTAAAGGCCAGTGAACCCATTTTTGTATATGTCTCATCATTAATATAAAATACATCATTGCACACAGACTGACCACGATAAAAGAGTAAGGGGGACTAAACTTCACTAGTTAGGGAAAGGGGGGGCTAAAAGTTAAGGAAAAAGGGCTAAGATAGGGAGCTTAAGCCAAAATAGAATATTATATTAATATTCCTTAAATAATAAACTATGAATACTTATTTTATCCTAGGTTCTAAGGTTGAGGACAAGTGGTCCAAAGTAGCTCCCAACATGACAAGTGTCAAGTTGGGAACATTCATACATATTGTTTGGAATTAGTTCATTCCTTCCATAATTTAGTCATTCAATCTATCATGCCATCATCATACACACACTCATTGAGCTATCCTCCATACCTTCCTATCACTATACTTGAACCTGTATCCGTATCCATATTGTTTGTGTACCTGATTAGCTTGGGCATTGGACTGAAGAAGCGAGTTGTCATGCCCGTGGGATATTGAAGAGGCAGGTTGTCAGGCCCATGGGATATTGAATATGGGGGTTTCCAGGCCCATGCTAAATTTCTCTATGGGTGAGAGAATTATTGGGAATTGATTTCCCGAAGGTGCTAAACTGCAGCTATAGGGATCTGAGACTTCCTGTCTAGCCTGTTGTTGAATCCCAGAAAGGAAGTGGGGCAGCCGAAGGAATTTTGAGCAAAGAAGGGACACTCTTCTTAGGGTGGGATAGACATGTGGGGAATGAGGGGCTGTAGGCTACTAGTTTGAATTGACACCTGTGACAGAGTCCTTCATTTTGTCTATGATCCATTAGCCTGGTTAGGAATCCCTTTACCCGGGTGGAGTTTAGTCCCAGCTCAGGGGTGGGCCACTTCTGAAAGTGATGATTAATGTGGTCTAAGGTTGGGAGGTTCATGGAAGGTCTGCACGCAGTTGGTGATATTCTTACCAAGATAAGTGTCAACCGTGTGATAAATTTACATGCTGTATTATTATTTATGTGTTTATTTTTATGGGTTTATCCTATTTGTGGTTTATAACTGTCTTTATATTTATGGTTATTGCTTATATATGTTGCATGTATATGTATATTGTTATTTTAGTATGAATCCATGCATTTATGGAATGTATTTGTTTGTTTATGTTTTATATATAAAGTTTCACAATATTTCTTGTGTATATGTTTTAATTTCATGCAGTTAAAAAAATTTATGTGGCATAGCTCAGATGAGGTATGTTATAGTATGTTGATCAGAGAATGAAAGTGTTTTCTAGAGTAGCATGGCCTGGCCTAGGTGGCCGGGGATGTTACAAGGACTGAGTATTTGAAAATGACATCTATTTATTAAACTCTGCAAGGATATACCTATTATTCTGGAAAGATCGCTTATGCCCAGAAAAAGAGGATTTTTCTTACATGCCACTCTAGATCCGCCTCTTCTCTATTCCTTAGGAATTCAGACTTGAATAAATTCTAATTGTTATAGGAAACATCCTATGAATAGATGTGAAATCCTCTAAAGAAAAAAATAAAAGGAGATACACTTCATATGCCCAGATCTATGTGTACATGAATATTTCCAAAGCCATGCCAAGCTTTGTTACCATGGAATATCAAGAGGAGGATTGGATACAAGCCATTGATTATGAACATATACCCTTCCATTGCAAGAAATTTCATGAGAATGGACACTTATTTTAGGACTTCCCCCTCAATGATCTTGTGCAACCAATAGCTGAGGACAAATCTAAAGATGGCTTCACGTAGGTCACCAGCCATAAGAAGCAACTTCCCAAGAAACCCAACCAAGGCGCAGATAAGAAGATCTCCACAAGAAAATCCTTTGACACTTTAATCCATTTACCAGATGTAGAGGAAGTGGAAAACCCTCATCAACCAGACACCCAGTGAAAGGATAAAGGAAAATCAAAGCAATCCCTAGACCTAGTCTTAGAGAAAATATTAACCCTTCAATCCCACACTCAGATGAATTCATACAAAGGCCTAGAATAAGGGGGGGGCATAGTAATGAATATGGATGAAAGATATCTCACAGACATAGATCTGGAAAAATTAAATAAGCATTCAGCAGAAAGGAACTTCAATCCATTATGTTAGACCAACTTCAAAAAATTCACAAAGTCTACATAGAATACACAATAGGTGAAGCTTCATGGTCGGGTATGGGTTTGGACCCAATCTAGGATCCCAGATGAGTGGTTAAAGAGGGAAAATGAAGGTGGTGTAAATTAGTGCAACAACTGATCAAAGAGGTAGGTACTTTAATGATTAACTTGGGACATATCCAATGTATTAATGAGGGTTTCTCATCCCCCCCCCAACTCTTAATGATGAAAATCATTTCATGGAATGTAAGAGGTGTAAATGGAAGAAACAAAGAGAGGATTCTTCATAATTGTATCATGGTTGAGGACCTAGATATTATTTTTCTATGGGAAACAAAATGTACAGGTGTTGTAGCTACAAAGGTCTTCAGAATATGTTGGAGGCAATGTAATTGTATATACAATGACTCTATTGGTGCAGTAGGAGGATTGGCTATTCTCTGAAACCCTGTCAGAGTAATAGTAGATCAACCTTTCACTGCATCTTGCACATTTTTGATGCACTATTGAGACATATTCTCCAACAAAGAGGGAATACTTACAAATGCTTATGGGCCCCAAAACAATTGGGGAAAATATCACTTCCTGAATAGTCTCTCCTACCTTAGTATCCTGGTAGGACAACAACACTAGATTCTAGGGGGAGATTTTAACATCATCCTCTCACTTGATGAAAATAGAGGGGGTTCAAGACGGCTTGAACATAATAGTGGTAAGTTCTGGGATTTCCTTGAACATGTCCATTTTATTGATATAGAAACCAGAAATGGAACCTTCACTTCGACTAATAAATGATCTAGAGCTAAAAAATTGCTTGTAGACTGGATCATTTACTTATTTTGGAAACCTTGATTCTTTATGGACCATTAATTGAAGCAAGCATCCTCCCACATTCAAGCTCTTATCACTGGCCAATGTAGTTGTGGATTGATACAATTGCTATGCCCAAATACAAACCATTTTGATTTGAGATGTTTTTTCCAAATCATCCAGACTTACCAGATGTCTCTTGAACCTGGTGGGTGAATGCATAAATCTCACATGGCTCATTAATGTATAGATTTCAACAATGACTAAAGAAATTCAAACAACAAATTCAAGATTGGAACAAATTTTTTTTTGGAAATATATTTCAGGCACAACACTCTTTAGAAAATCATCTAAAAGAAATAAATAGGAATCCATTTTGAGGGGCCACTCAGACGCCTTATTTCAGGAAGGGGAACTACTCAAACAATAATTAGATGAAAGATACAAGCAAGAGAAAATACTATGGAAACAAAAACACAGAGTTCAATGGATCAAGGAAGGGGAAAAGAACACCAAATTCTTCCATCAATCCATGGTGGATAGAAGATACATTAATCGTATTAGGAATCTAGAAGATGCATAGGGTAATCCAATTATTGACCATGGGAGAATGGAATCTGAGTTGGTAAACTACTACAAGGAGATTATGTCAGATACTCCAATTGATCGCACTCCAACCATCAACAGAGTAATCCAACACATACCTTCCCTCATTACTCTTGAACAAAATCAAGGCCTCATGAGGCCAATTACGCTTGAAGAGGTAGACCATGCCATGATGGAAATTCCCCTGGGGAAGGTTCCCAGGTTGGATGGATTTACAATATATTTCTTCCACTATTGTTGGTCGATGATAAGGGAAGAGGTTTGGCTACTGGTGGAGGAATACATGACTTCTAGGAAAGTTATCTCATCCTTGAATGCTACTTTTCTGACACACATTCCAAAGGAAGAGAGGATCACTCAACCGAATTAATTATGACCCATTGTGCTATACAATGTAATCTACAATATCATTACCAGAGAAATTGCTCTCTAACTTAATCCCATCCTCCCTTTCATAATATCTAAGGAGCACTCGAGTTATGTTGAGGGGATCCAAATAATGGATAGTGTCATACTGGTTCACGAAGTGATCCACTCAATCAAATCCACCTGTACCTTGGGTATGCTCATTAATATTGGTATTTCCAAATATTTTGATCGCCTTAGATGGAAGTATATGCAATCCCTTCTTTCAGCCTTTGGTTTTAGCAGGGATTGGATCCAATAGATAATGAACCTCGCCTCTTCTGCCTTTTTTTCCATCCTAGTCAATGGTGTACCCTCCCAAACTTTTTCTCCCTCTAGAGGCATTTTTCAAGGGGACCCACTCTCTCCTATTATCTTTGTCATTATGGTGGAAGGACTGAGATGCTATATCACTGCCTCTATGGTGGATGGATCTCTTCAAGGTCTCCCTTTACATGGCTTGAAACCTGCCACTTCTCCCATCCAGTTTGTGGATGACACGATGTTAATGAACACTCCCACAACACAGGAATCCATCAAGATCAAGTTCATCCTCTCATATTTTATTGATGCCTTTGGTACCAACTTTAACTTGGAAAAATATCATCTCTTATTCTTCAACACTCCTTTGTCTATATAACAACATATTTCACGACTTCTGGGCATACCTAGAAGCTCCCTTCCATCCAACTATCTTGGTATTCCCCTTTCTAAATTGGCTGCACATAATATATATTGGGATGCCCTCCTCAAATCCCTCTCTATTCGTTTGAATTATTGGACCTTCAGATCCCTAAATCTTGTTGAAAGACCGATTCTCATCAAATTGATCCTCCAAGCTATACCTTCCTTTCTCTTCTCGACCATGTCCACCCCTCAATTAGTCACTAAAGCCATCTGAAATATTCAGCGAAAATTCCTTTGGAAAGTTCATAACCTAGGGAAACAATGGGCTCTTTTTAGATGGGAGAAAGTTTTCAAGCCAAAGTCTATTGAGGGTATTGGACTCAAGGACCAAAGCAACATGAGTATCATTATGGGAGAAAAAATATAGTGATGTTGGCTCAAGTATTCGACATAATTATGGGACAAGATATGGAAGAAAAAATGTGCCCCCAATATTAATGAGGCACAACTTATCATCTTAAATTATCAGGTCCAAGGCTAAAATATCTATAATGTATCTTGGCACAATCACCCTATGATTCAGGAACATGCATTCTAGGAAATCCAGAATGGACAGGAGATTCTCTTTTGGAAGGAATCATGGAAACAATTACCTCTTTTGCAAACCTTGGATAGTATGTGCCCCATCCAAAACTACTTGGAACGGTTGGAACCCCTCAAGGCAATGAACCTTTGGTTGGAAACTCCCCATCAGTCTCTTTGGAAGACATGGAAAACTATTCCCACTGACCTCAACATCCATGATGATTGTGACTTGCAACCTTGGCAAGTTGTCGTATCCTAGAGAAATATTTTTATCAGGGAAGGACTGAATATTCTTTGTTGGGGCGACTCTCCCTCGAGAAATTTCACGATTAAGGAAGCCTACATCCTCCAAGATAATTTTCATGTCCGAACAAAATAAAATATATGAAAGATCATTTGGTGAACACAATTGTGGATGAAATTCTCCAGTTTCCTTTGGCTCTTGGTTCAAAATCGCATTCTCAGATAGGACAATCTAAGGAAAATAGGGTTCATTGAACCCTCATATTTTCATCTTTGACAACTAGAGAAGGAGTCAATGGATAATTTACTAAATCAATGCTCCATTAGTGGGGAGATCTGGGATCATGATTCTCATATTATGAGGAAGACTAACAGAGCAAGAGACAATATTATAAATACCATCGAGAATTGGGGAACTACATCCTTCAAAATTCTAATTTTAAATAGGATCTGGTAGTTGTTACCAGGATTTATCATTTAACATATTTGGAAGGGATGAAATAGGAACATTTTTCATTCCCACAACTCTCCCATTTCCCTCATCTATTCAAGGATTTATGGAAATATATAGGAAACAATTCAAGCTCAACATTGGACCCAGGAATATCTCTCTTGTGAACCCACAAAAATACTCATTCTTTCAAATTGGAAGATGAATATTTAGTGCAATCCCTCCATTACTACCCTACATGCATTCTCCCCTCCTCCTAGCCCCACTCCTGGAATTTCCCTCCTCCAAGATTTTTTAAGTTGAACTTCGATGGTTCTTTGAAATGTAATCCTTGTCCCGTGGGGTTCAGGGTGGTCCTTCGGTATAAAGTTGGTCGACTCAATCAAATCATGATCGTTGGAAACCTAGGACATAAATCCAATGATTCTACAGAGCTTTGGGGAATTATTAGAGGAATCCAATTAGCTTCCAGCCAAAACTTGACTCAACTAATCATTGAAGGGGACTCTTGAGTAATTATCTTGCTAGACACCAAGATCAGAAAGGGGTCTCATCCTGGAAAATCCTCCCCTAGTTGACGTCTTCTTGGTCCTCTCGACACATTTCATTATCTTCTTCAGCAGCCTCTCTCACCCTTATTCCCTCCCATGTTCGACGAGAAGATAAAAAGGTAGATGACAAGATGGAAAATGAAGGAGTCTCTGCACAAGTAGAGGATATCAAGATTGATGCCAATCTCCTTCCAGCRGCTTTGTTATTGATCTAATGTATTGATTTATCACTCAGATATTGTTCTCCCTCAGATGGGGTGAAAGATGGTATTCATGCACCGAGGGTAGTAAATTCCCCCTGTTGTCCCCGCTCCCCTTCTCCTCTTCGGGATGCTTAGCATTTACATGATGTGGATGGTGGTGCACTTTAGTAGTCTGGGAGATTTAATGAGCTTCTCCGTACGAGAGCCAGAGCACTACAAGACTGGTACGAGGTAGATATGGGTTGTCAACTTAGTATTAATGACTATTTTCATCACCAATTCGGGAATCATTTCAGAGGTAAGGCATGGCATCTGCTCCATTAATTTTCCTCATGTGTTGACTTGGGCTTTCTCCTCCCTCTCTGGTATATTTATTGTTCACATTTCTCTGATTTTCTCACCCTCTGCTACCATTGCAATGTTGTGTGAAAGGGGCAAACCAAAACATGGTCCAACCTATTATAGTTTCATGTCTTGACGAATCCATCCGGGTCCTTCCTCTGAACCAATTCCACCTCCATCCATTCACCCAATTATCGTTGGTTTTCCCTCGATGAATTTACATTTCACTGATAAAAATTGGATGGGAGATGATAACCACCAGGTTTTTATAGAAGAGGAGTTCCCAATGGAACCACCCCAGGTACCTCCAGATTCTCTTCTAATTTCGGCCACATACTTATAGGGCTCCATCCTCCCTTCCCCCGATAGGCTGAGGAAGAACCCACCTTGACTGTGGAATGTTTCCCAGTCATGGAAGAGACTCCTCCTACTCTTCCCAATGATGAAATTATGGAAGAGGTGAAACAATAATTGAACTTCAACCCACTCTAGATTGTGTGACATAGGTGTCTCACCCTTATAGCTTCTTTGAAGAGCATGTGTAGCTCATCTTTGAGCTAAGAAGAGATGTGGCTGACCAACTTCATCGTCAAACCTCCCTTTGTCATCGTATGGATGCATTCTTCTATTCTCTTTCAAGCAAGCCCATTAAGAGTAAATGCCCAACCTGTTGCCATCCTTATGAATTTGCTTCGTTTTTTTCTCAACCTCCTAGTGGCAATGGAAATTCGGGTTCGCCTAGTGTTTAATTATATTTTCTTCTCATATATCTATGTTCAAAATAGCTATAGCCACATTTTTGAGTAGGCTCAGTTTTGTTTTTCAGTTGATTATGTACATCAACACAGACATGAATGTTTTCACTAGACTGCCACATGTTTCGGTTTCCATCTGTATGGAAGAACATGTTGACATCTTTGATATTTGTATTGGTTCGCTAATTTTCTAAGGTAATATAATTTTTACTTACAAAAAAAAATAGTAATAACTAATTTAGGATCTAATGAAATAAATTGCATCATCCAATACTTTAGAATAGTATAATATATATTGTGATGAACTGTTCTATTGGAATATCCATGGCAGTTCCCTTTTGGGTATTTGTGGAAAGTTGAAAGATCTAGGAATTTTCTTAAGAATAAAGTCGCAGAACCCTATCCATGGAGAATGGGTCTATTCAGAAAAAACCCTCAATATCTAGCATAGGAGAGAATTTCAAGGATGGACAAGAAATTGGTTGATATATCTCACAAAATGGTGATCCTCATGGCAGCTCTAGAAAACAATATTGTATCATTCAGGGAGGTTGGAGGCTCTAACTCAAAGATCATATTAGAGGGGAAACCAAGAGGTAATGACGACCCAAAAAATGAGTAGAGGAAAGAGTCTGAGAAAGAGAATTCAAGTTATAGTTCCAGTTCCATTACCATTCAAAGTCCAAGAAATAGAATTCAAGTTCAAGTTCTAGTTTCATTATACTACACATGTTCCTATACATCAAGCATAGGTATGTTCCATTACATGGAGCTAGTTTKCTTGTCAGCAACACTCATTTCCTCTCTTGTATCATAGCATTATTTTACCTCTTTTTTAGGCTTTAATAATATGAAAAAGACAAAAAATAGAAAAACAAAAAAAGACGGGTGGGAAAAGAGTATTATCTTCTATCAGAAACATTTGTGTCTCCTTTGAAAAGAGAACAAATTTTTGAGTCCATTCATCAAAGGTTTGGGTTTAGTATGACCTTAGTAAGTTGAAATAATTACTGAGAGATTACTCCTCCGATTATTTATTCTTCCAGCCCCCATGGAGAGTTTGTTAATGCCTCATGTGTCACAATTTTTTTTCAATGTTCAGTCTTGAGTCTATGTTGTCTGAGTTATCCATCTGTCTCGTGCTCTTGTTCAAAGTAAGTCTAGACCTGTGTTGGTCATTCCTCATAATTCTTGACTTTGCATGTCAGCCATCCCTTTATAAGTGCATCTCATAATAACATGAAGTTTTTGTCCTACCTTGCACGCTGGGCCTACGTTCATCATTAGTAGGTGACCTTGAACCCAAAAAATGACATCTCTTCATTGGTCATTGTCTGGGTGGTTTCCCTTGTGTTCAATGGAAATAAATCTATTCACACATTGGGATTCATGCAGTGTCTTGGATTCCATTAGAACCTATTGGTGGTTTCCTTGCCTCTGTCGATAATTTTCATTAATGAATGTTATTAAGAGGGTTTCTTTCATGTACTAATTGTATCTGGTGCACACGAGAGATGCGCATGGACATTGGTTTGTGAATATCTTGCTTGCCCAAGTTCTTCTTAATCGTCAAGTGTTTCCTTTTACCTTGGGCTAGATGATGGGGGATACCTTACTTCCTTCGTTTTAGTGGATCTCATTCCATCAACTTAAGCTCATCTAATCTTGAATCAATATCTAGAGTCATAAGAGTACCTAGAGGCTTATATTCATCATTGGTAGGTTCTCTCGTCATCGACAGTTGGGAATACATTAATGTCTCATTCTCAATGGATTCTTCAAGTGTTCGACCTCAACACCTTTATTCACACTTTTTGAATTTACTCGATTCCTTGACAGCTTCTTTCATCATCGGTGGGTTGTCTTGTATTTGTTAATTGTATACCTCAATGACCAGTAATCAAACGAAGTCTTATTGTGTTCGACTTCAACTATTTTATTTACACAATAGAGACTTCCACCATAAGTGGTTAATGTAGAAGACCTCACACTCACAATAGCATCACCTCATACTTGTTGTTGTCGTTCATCATACCAGTACCTATATGACTTTATTTATCATGGAATATCATATTATAATTCATTATATCTAGATATCATCAATTGATTTTGAGACTAGACTCCATTGTGTTTTGTTTGTGGCTATGACCACCTATGGAATATATCTACTTTGTATTGCCTCTTCATGCCCATGAACAATTATATTCTATATATGCACATGGATCTACAATGTACTTCAAATTGGAAGTCGTGTGTACAAAGTCAATATGTATTGTAATATTCTGACATGTGACTAGTTCCTTCAATTGGGTCCTCACTCCACTTCTGGGAATTGTATTGTATTTTGGCTATTGTGATTACTCCTCTGACCTCACACATTAGGAGGAATCTATTATATAACTTTTTTCCACACTCTATGCATCATGCTTTGGTGGCCTACCCTTTCCCTCTGCAGACTCATTTTACCCATCTTGTTGAGTCAAAAGTCAAAAGTCAAAAAATTGTATTCATATACATGAGCTACAGTTATACAACATGTGTATATGTAGGTTGCTCCATTACAACCCACGTACAAGGGGTTTTGTGCTAAAAATTAAAAAATATTTCATATTTTACATGTCAATCCATGGGATCAATGATCCTTGGCCTTTCATATGTTGGAAATTCTCC
>SNQJ01S0088166.1:45451-58130 GCA_010110895.2 Picea sitchensis | reverse complement strand
ATATTATCAAATAGAAGAAGCTGTAATATATGCAGAATATTGAATAGGAACATGACGTCAACACCTAAGTTGCCTTGTTGAAATAGATTCATTAATACATTCTATTTATGGGACCCCGAAGAATGAAAGCAGGATGGGTCCTCCCATTTCTTCTTTAAGTATAGGGTGGGCACCACATAAGTATGGCCTATCACAAATTATTCTTCCATGTAAAATGTAAGGAGCAAAGAGAGTAGCTTTTATCTAAATCGAAGTGCTAGGCAGTAGAAAGAAAATCTTGTCGTCCATGTTTAACCATACACACACAGAAAAGTACAAAAAAAATAAAATACCAGAGATTGAAAAACACCATAAAAAAACCTCAAATATTCTATATTCAGATAAATTGGGTTACAAATATTCTATATTCTCTGAAATTTAAATGCATTTTCCATAATGACTGCGATTGGGGCTGCCGCCGACAAAAAAAAGAAAATATGTACAATAATCAAGCCTATAAACAATCTTTTCTAGATTCCAACTTGATCATCAAATGCTTGCTTGGTAAAAAAAACGAGTTGAAGACCAATTTTGGGTCTTGGACTTCATTGGTGCTGCCTACTAGATTTATCCCAAATTTTTGAATAGCTTGTCTCTTCTAGATATGGCCTGCCTGCATTAGTTGTTTATTCAACATTCCATACTTTGTTAAGTGTTAATTTCCCTCTGTCATCGAAAACTTGGGGTTTAAGGTGCCTTCCTTGTAATGTTCCTGGCCATCGACATCTGAGACAACTTAGAGATGCGATTTAGGCCCAATTCAAAGACAAGGGAGTGGTTTTATGCGACGTCAGCTTTGGGGGAAAAAATCCTGTTAGCCAACAAAATCTGAGACAAAAAAAATTCCAGTATGTTGTGACTTCTATTCTTCCTGTATTTGATCATCTGTTTGGTTGAAAGGCCTACCTAAAGATTTGTATGTTGTATTTCTTTGTTTTGTTACTGTAAATTGGAAGGGACACCCAAGTCACCTGCAAAATGCTCCTCTGTTGAAGTACATAACTTCTTCCAACAACACAGATCTAACAAGTGTATCAAATGCTGCAGATCACATCATAATATATCTTTCTTCATTGGGGTGGAAAACATCGTGACCCACAAAATGGTATGGAATATTCGAAAATGACGCCAAATATTACTCCATGCCCGAATATACTCAGAAGGAAATTATAAAATTGGATCCTCACGAACGTGAGAAACTGTATGCGCGTTTGAATCAAAATTATAAAATTACATAACCTTTTATGCAAAACTTGTAACAGACTTGACAGACAACCAGTTTCTATGTCAAATATTGTTGAGCGACCTCTGGATGTAGTAAGAGACTTGACATGCAATCAAATTTCGATCACTACTGATACTAATACGAAGTGTAAGAAGTCATGATCCCAGGATCCAGGAGGTTTCAGCTTCAGGAATCCACACTTGCGGTGACTCCAGGCTCCAGATAGCTTCGACTTCGGATATCGACACAGGCGATGGAAATGGGAACATTGCTATTGATTGTAGTGCAACAATACGGTGAACAAGCAGGGTTATCATTGTCAAAGCACTTAGATTGTAGGATTGTCATACCTGAAAAGAACATCGACTTTAGTGTTTCTTCGTCACGACAACTGCAATGTTTCTCTGAGTCTAGAAATCTTTGGACGTTGGGTGTCCTGTGCGATAATGACCTTGACATTAGGTACATGTCAGACATCTATTATCTGAAATTGCAGTGTTAATGTAATTTCCATAGTGGATGACGACTCGATTGCATTGGCACAAGAAATAATAATTGTGTGATTAATTAACATCCTTGAAGGACGTGAATCCCAAACAATGCCTGAAAATTTTCGAACAACCGTGTTAAAAAAATACATTGTTCTATATTTTAAGAAATAAGAAATTGTATTTTCTATGTCTAACATTAGGTTGCACACATAAACTTTTTAAGTTAACCGAAATTAATATATAGTCTGTTAGCGCCGTCATTTTTTCAGTTAGAGTCGGTCTTAGTCGAGTCAGAGTCTGTGTGTCAAAGCATGTGAGGTCAGGTACGGAGCAATGAATAGGTCGAAGTCAGCAAATGGCTAGTTGGCCATTGGAGTTGGGAAGGGATGTTAGAACCAAAACATGTGCAAAGGGGTAAAGGTATTTTCCCTAGGAGTTTGGTCCTATCAGAAGAGGAAGTCTTACGTGCCTAAGGTTGAGGCAAGTTGTTAAATGGAAGTCACGTAGGTAGACAAAGTGACCATCATCAACTCATTACGAAGACATAAATAATGAAAAATCATGGCACTCGTATCACATATGCCTTGCATATATTATCAGTTGTACTTCGCATAATCTGAAGTGTACCCGTCGAGCAGATGTACTACGGAAATATTCAAACCTGTTTCAGTCAACATGCATTCAATGTCCCCTGGAATTTTTTCATCTCTTGCCTGCTCAGTTATAAATTCTGAGTGTTCTGCATGTATTATGTTCACCAGTCGAGTTTATGCACTGCATGCAATTCTTCTCGCAAGCCCAGGTCAATTGAGATTATTGCCTTTGGCCCATGCCAAATCCACCGTGTGCAGAACAAATACGCGTTGCACCATGATGACATCATAGAACATAAGGAAGGGTGCACGAAGTGGCAGGAATGCTCGACCCGAGCCTTAAAGCTTGACGTTGGTCAATGAATATCCAGAGGTCAGGGCGTCTTTTGAACATGTCGGATGCATGACCTTTTGCAAAAAAATCCAAGGATTCAACATGAAACTAGCGGAGCAGTTCACACTCAGATTCGACGGATCCCGCATGGTAATTGAAAGTGTCTCTTTCCAGGTGACAGAGGAAACTCTGTCAACCGCGAAAAATATCCCTTTGTGCGGTAAAAGGTGGTTTAAAGGCATGGATTTTGACGTGCAGTGTTACAAAGACTTCATCAAGAGAGACTATTTAGGTGGGAAAGTCGAAATAGGCGTTCCAAGTAGATATTTGCAGGGGCATTGTCGAAAACTCATGGAGTAATTAGGAAATATTTCACCTGTGAGGGAAGGTTTTACAGAATACATTCACATCACATTAGATTGTTGATGCACTTCACAAGGAGGATACCATTAAATCTGCCCTTTTTTCTTGCACCAAAGCCTCTGAGAAATGGCATATGACACCCGAGCTGAAGAAGATTAGCTGAAGAGGAAAATATCACATGTTTCACTATTAAATTATTGATGGTGGGGGATCTAAGGCGATTGGGAAATAATTGGGATTCGTTTCTACTTGCAACAGGCATCTTGAAGGATCCACAAGGAGATTTCCCTCTACCTTCGGAAAGGATAACATCGCATCGCGCGAAGGTTGAAGTAGGAAGGGATGCGAAGGAAGGAAGGGAATTGAAATCCCCGTCCTCCCAAAAGCCAATACGCTGGAGAAGAGGTAGGCCAAGGAAAAACAAGGAAGCTGGGGAGATTCAAGTCCCAATCGAGCCGTGCACAAAGTTAGCCGTCGAAGAGTTACTCATGCGTGCTATTCGGTTGGAGCGCGTTGAAGGCACAAGTCGAGAAAGTTGGGGCAGAAGGAGGAGGAAAAACACTAAAAGCGCAGATGTTCATGAGCCGTCGAAATAGATGAAGCAAGTGAAACTCGCTATTGTTGAGCTATACTAGGAAAACAAAGAGTTGAGACAAAAGTTAGCAACAAAGACCCTCGAAGTATCATTATCACTAGGCCGTGAGGGAAACATGACTTGGATAAAGAGACATCTAAGGGAAGCACAAGACATTATCATACAACTGCACGAAACATAAAGGGTGTCAGAAGAAAGGAATGCGAAAAACTTCAGGGAATGTGAACCGACCATAGAGAAAGTCCGTGCGACCCTGACCAATGTGCAAAAGAAGTTGAAAGGGAACGCGGTTCTGCAAAGGCAAGTGACGAACCTGAAAAGGAGAAACTGGTCTTTCAGGATAAATCTTCGAGTATCGAAAATGCAAATGAGACCAGACGCATGATCGAACGACTCTGTTTTTTGTTTCCCCAGACGTGGCACAGATTTGGACTCTAAAAGATACCCGCGCAGAAAACATACGATGCACAACGATGAAATCTCATCCATTGCGAAGGACATGTGTACATTAGAAGTGCGACAATTTGAAGAGAGACATTTTTCCCTAGCTGGGGTCATCATTTTGGAGGCACTTGTAACGGTTTGTAGTCACCTGCCACATGCATGCACTAATGAACGATCACGTGAAAAAGATCAAGGCCGTTACAATGCGTGTTAGGAGTCTGACAGAACACTTGATCATCCAGGCGCCTTGTCAAAGAGAAGCATCGACACTTCATTCTCTAACGACGAGATCTTGTTGATCACTGAAACACCATGGCAAAGATGAGCATCTATGATGCAGCTGAGTACATGCAGTTTCTATTTTTAGCAAAATTCCATTCGAAGAGCCATCTGACAGAGAGTAGTCAAAACCTAGTTTCTATGGAGAGTAGTTAGAGCACAGGGTAGCCCAAGTGACACACACTTGTCTATATATTCCATATTTTCAATGAAAGCCAGGTTGCTTGGCCAAAACAATATAGACAGTGACCATTGATTGTCATTTTTTATCCAAATGAAACTTAATGCAAAGGTCCCAAAGCTTTGATGAAAATATTCTAACGATGACAATTTGATGTATTGTATTCTTTCTTTACGTATGTGCTTTCTTGTGTTCTTTATATTCACATCTATATTTTCTGTCTGAATCAGAATGCAATTTCAAAACTAGAATTCACTGCACAGTGCTCTAGATTCACGCCATTTAGACAAAACGTGTTTCTTGTAAGCAAACTCTGAATTCATCCCCAGCGGTGATCCGAGTTGCTTCATGTGTTTTTCTCACACTACATTCAACGATTTTAAAACTTAAAGACTGCTACTTATTTAGCCTTTATCCTCTCGAATTTAGTTACTGATTCATTTGTTTCTATATATTTCTTAAATCGACTCCATAGCCTAAGGTTTTTCTCCCTTTCGCCAATAGAACCAGATAATATTATTTCAAAAGTGTTAAATCTAGGAAATAACTTAAAGCCATATCCTGTATAGAGACCAAGTCTCCAGAGAGAGCCCTCTCCAGGTTCGAAAGGATAGTTTCAGGCCTCAAAGTTGGTTTGTAGGTTGCCTCTATCATTCGTTTCCTCAGCCGAATGAAGTTTACATAGCGCTAACATAGTCAACTCAGATTCTCAGAAACGATCAAATTCCCTAGAGCTAGAGCTAGTTTATTTCCATCATGTTGGTTGGGATAAAGGGATCGACCACTAGGACAAAGAAAGAAGGTAGCAATAAAAACAGTTATGAAAATGCAACCTAGTGATGGAAGTACTTTATGACCAGGAAGTCACTCTATCCTTATCGATCTGTGATCCCGATGAACAACTCGAGAGGTGCTTGCGTCGAGGCCATGGTGATTTATTTGATCAAGACAAGGAAATGCTTCAAGCATCAAGCAATTCCCTTTTTTTTTGTTCAAATATCGGATCCACTGTAATAGAAGAGATGAATTCTCCTTATTCAAAGCAAGGAAAACAACAGGAAGATTAATATTAGGTGGAAAGAAATCTGGAATACACTACTCCATCAAGGTCTCTTCTAAAGAATGAAACAAAATGATTACATGAAGGTGGTAGTAAAAGGTGCTTTTCAGAAACCAAATCATTACCTGGACACCCCAAACTTCTTGCAGAAGGTGGTAGTATAAAGTAATCTTCAGAAAGTGTTTCAAAGTCCATAATCTAGAATTCCTTCCCACTAAATTTTCCCAGTTACATTTCGATGCATGCATTAGAAACTTTTGAGAGCATCGTTCCCTAGTCATATACTCATCTTCAAGTGGGAGGAGAATATTCGTGCAAAGAGGGGCAAGCTCTTCGACCTAGATGCAATCATATACATAGGAATAGTGAAAAAAATGTGCAATAGAGATAGAAAGTTGATTGTATGTGGAGTGTGTTACTACATGCATAGGACAATGAACAAACTTTGTTAAAGAATCTGACTTTCTGTCAAGTCTGTTACCACACCCAAAAGTCACTCAAAAAACTTTGAAATAAAAAATTCTGTAATTTTAGGATGTTGATTCAACCACCCATACAGTTTATCACATTCGTGACGATCCAAATTTGTAATCATTCTGAGTATATTTGCGAATGGAGTAATATTTGGAGTCATGTCTGAATATTCTAGACCATTTTGCAAGCCATGATATGTGCGACTCCTCTGACGAAAGATAAATTCTTGTGTGGTCTGCAGAATTTGATACATATTCCAAATCTGTGTTGTTGGAAGAAGCTATATACTTCAACGAAGGAGTATTTTGTAGGTGACCTGAAAGTCCCTTCCAATTTCCAGTAACAAAACAAAGAATTTCAACACTCAAATCTTCAGGAAGGCCTTTCAACCAACCAAAGCATCAAATACAGGGAGAATACCAATCACAAGATACTTGATTTTTTTTTTTTTGTGTTTGAGTTTCTGTTGGCCAACAAAGTTTTTTTCGTTCAAAGATGACGTCACATAAAACCATTCCCTTGTCTTTCAATTGGGTCTGAATGGAATCTTTAAGTTGTCTCACATGTCGATGACCAGGAACATTACAATGAAGGCACCTTAAATCCCAAGTCTTCGATGATGGAGAGAAATGGGAATAAGTGGTTAAAATGAACGCTGGAGTATGATAGTATAATCTTCCGTAAATATTGGTTTAATTAGTTTTAATGGTAGATTCCCTCGATATTTTCACTTATTAATGCCAATATTTTCGAATATGTGTGTTGAATAGTCATTGATAAGACGAGTTAACATTCCCATATGCAAGCAGATTCTCAAATATGACGACTTGTAATATATGCATAGTATTAAAGAGGGGCATGACGTCAATACCTCTGTGGATGAAACGTTTGTGGATGGCATCCTGGTAGTACAATATTGCATTGTTACTATGATGATGCCTTAAAAAAACTAAAATAACCAACACTTTTTGCCAATTCAAGATGGACGCAATTTTTTTTATCAGATCCCATAATATTCGCCTGTTAATGTGTTTTAATGGGAGATGTCCTCGAGATTTCCGCTTATTAATTACAATATTTTCGAACTTGTCTGGTGAGTTTTCACTAGTAAAAGAATAATTAATGTGCATTGGGAAGCACAAAAGGTGGCGGGGATGGAGGGGAGCAAAAAATGCTTTTAAACTTTTGTAAACCTGAGAGTCTGTGAACCTGTGAAACTTTGAAGACTCGACAAGTATGGAAAGATAGGTCATCGTAGGTAGAGTCAGGCTTGCGAGTTCGAGGATTCCTGGGTCAAATTTTAGGTCACCAAAGTTTTGGGTGCAATATGTATACCTTGAACCTGAGGCACCATAGTTCGATAGCGCCTATCCGCGAACCCACATTCATAAAATTGGCTAAGTATGAAAATGAACGACGATCGGTCAGACTCGTGATGTACATATGTAGATGGAGATGACCATTTGTCAGTTTTCCACCCCACGAACCTGCAAGCACAAAAACGTGACCAAGTATAGAACCAAAAACGCATAATAGAGGGGAAGAACAAAAGGGAAAAACATGCAAGTTTAGAAGAGAAAAAAGAAAGGGAGACAATAACTTTATCCCTCACACAATGACACTTAGTCTCATAAGTATGAATCCATATAAACACATTAACTATGGGAAAAACATTCTCATCTATGAAATATAGTTGGAGCTTGACAAACTCTGGTTCAAGTCAAAAGAGATGTTGTTTATATCTACTGCAAATTTTTGCATATTATTTTATCTTAATAGTATTTTTTGGTGGCCCAACTGTAAAACCATGTTCCAATTTGTGTTTTCCAATTGAAGATTTGTTTGTGAATAAACAAGTACAAAGAGGCTTAAGTGTAGCCGCAGGACCTCAACTCTGCAAAGTTGAATCAAACAACAATAAGTAGCATCCAACGAACCAACGAGCAAGCATCAACTAGTCAACCAGGAATGTCGGTGAAGAAAAATATTGTCCAAATTTACTGCAGACAAGTTTGTATAAAAAACTTGGAGGAATATATTGTAACACACCTGCTAAGCAAACATTTCATGATGTGAGACCTAGAAGGTAAACATGTAACACTGTAAGGACCGTGCAAATGCCTCCCACTGTGAAAACATTTAAAGAAGCTACAATTTTGCACGGTTGGTATTCTGAATCCACAATTGGAACACCTCCATAACACCCACCGAAATATAAAAAAGGAAATCAAATTTTCTCTTTGCACACAAACATGTTCTGTAAGAGGATTTTGACTCAGGGATCTCCAACATTTAAAATTTTCACTTGCAAACTGGAAATAACAAACAACAAAGAACGAACATGAACGTAGATCTAGCAACGAAACTCACCTGTCAATGGGGAACGACAACAACAAAAACAACAACAATATGCCAACAAGAAACTAGTCAACAAGCAACGAGCAAGCAACAACCAGTGAACCAATAATGCCGCCAAAGAAAAATATTTCCCATATTCACTGTAGACAACATTGCAGAAGAAAAAATAAAGGATGAAAATGTATTGCAATAGGCCTATCAAGCAATGCGGGAACACAACCGCAAAACCGAAACCCATCGGTGAATGGAGAAGGACAAAAGCGCAACCCCTGGCCTGCAAACTGCAACAACAGGTCCAACTACAGATGCAGGACCCCAACCTTGCAAAGTTGAAGAAAACAAGAGCAAGCAACAAATAACAAACCAGTGAATAAGCACCAAAAGGCCCAACTGTAGCTGCAGGAACTTAAATCTGCAAAGTTGAATCAAACAACAATAAGGAGCATCCAGTGAACCAAGGATCAAGCACCAACAAGCCAACCAAGATTGTTGATGAAGAACAATATTGGCTAAATTCATTGCACACAATATTGTATCAAAAAATTCGGAGGAAGCAAAAATTTCAGGCTGCGAGTCCTTTCAGGTAAACATTTAAGGCTATGAGGGCTGTCCAAAGGCCCGCCGCTGTGAAAACAATTAAGAAAGGTGCAGTTTTCACGGTTGGTATTTTTCAATACTGGGAGTGATCAAAATCCTCTTGCAGTCCATCTTTGTATGTGATTAATACGACCAGAGAAGCATGACTGTAATGCTGTCTTCATCTCATTCTTGATCACCAATGTTTGACACAAAACCTACCTCCATTGCAGCCACAATGACGTATAAGAAAAGGAAATCGTATTTTCTCCTCACATACAAAGATGTTCTGTAAGAGGATTTCGAATCAGGCATCCCCAATAGTGAAATTTATCACTTGCAAACTGCAAATAGCAAAGGAAGCTAAACACGACACCCAAACCCACCCATCAATGGGGAACGACAGAAGCCCAGTTCCAATCGCAGTTGCAGAACCCCAAGCGTGCAAACTACAACAAGACCAATAGGAAAACAAGAACAAGAACAACAGGAAAACAAGAACAAGAAAACAAGAAATCAGTGAACAAGCAAGGAGCAAGCATGAACTAGTGAACGAGTAATGCCGCTGAAGAATAATATTGCGCATATTCATTGTAGAGAACATTGCATAAAAAAACCCGCAGAGGGAAATGTATTGTAACAGGTCTGTTAAGTAAACATTTAAGGCCGTGAGGCCTGCTAGGCAAACATTTAAGTCTATCATGACTGCTGTGTAAACATTTAAGAAAGAATGCAGTGTTCCAGGTCTGTTACGTACAAAAAAACAATTATTATACTATTTTTAGTTCCCTAGTTCCAACAATAAAAATTATGCAAATATTTTTATGAAGTTTGAACAATAGTTATGAAGTTCGAACAATATTTTTATGAAGTTCGAACAATAAAAAAAATAGTAACAATATATGATAAAAAACTTTGGATATCCAAACATTTCAAGAAAAAAGTAAAAATTTAGAAAGACCGTATATGATCAAAAACTTTGAATATGCTAACATATAAAACATTGGGAATAATGAAGTTGGAAATAAGACCTCCAATCTGTTATCCAATCAGATCATGACATATATGGTATTTTTTATTATATAAAAATCAATGTTTTTAGTTCCCTAGTTCCAACAATAGATATTATGCATATATTTTTAGTCAAAGGAAAAACTAATATGAAGTCAACGAATTATCAATCGCTATAGTCCCTCTACACCTTCGACAAGGACTAATAAGTTAATGGCCACCCATTCTATTGTTGGGAATGCAAGGATGGAGACACTACAATTTTAGAGATAAACTGTTATAAAGTACATAACGTCTTTACTGGACATTGGAGAATACAAAGGATTATACTAAATTTAGATTACATGAATTGAACTTGGTAAATCATAAATATTAATTATATTATTTTTTAATATACTTTATTTTATATATATTTTAAATAAGTGGTTAATGTATTAATTATAGACAAAATTTACAGAAGAAGCATAACTGTTCCAGCCCAAAGAGACCATGAGAGTCTTTTGGGAGAAAAAAAACCTGTCCTAGAGAGGAAACCATGCTACCAAACTTATAATATGTCTTAAAAATATTAAAAGCATCAATATTAACCAGTTCATGTTCAATATTAATATTCTCCACAATATGTAAAACTAGATAACATAAACAAAAGAAATGACTAAAACTAGAGCCTTCATTGTCACTAGTCATGAGAAACCTGGGGGAAGATGGGTCTTGGGTCACCTCGTCGAGAAATTGTAGTAGAAGATTCAGGGACAAATTGTTTTCCCTCCAGAGGAACAAAGGTCCCGCCATGATGACGTGTCAACCAAGTGATCACCTCTATCATGTATGCATTTTGAATTTCTAAAGCTTTTAGTCGACCTTTCAAATGGAGAAAATTGTCCTCCTTGGGAAACATTCCTAGAGAAACCATTGTTTTCGTGTGCTAGTATAGTTCCAAAGTGCAGAATAATTTGGATTTCTTTGTCCTGGTGTAGCCAAGATCAAGGGTAATACCCCCCACTTGAAACTCAATGTCTTCATCATCCTTCAATTCTCGAGTTAGGCAAACTTCCTATTCAAAGATCTGCATAGTGGATTTGTTCCCCTCAGGAACAAAGTCTGTATAGAACTCTACTAGAGCTCTTGCTTCTTTGGAAACATGGGTATTATTCACAGAGGGGGAGTGAGGCTTCCTTCCTCATGGTTCCATGACCAAAAAGACAATCGAAAGAGAAAAATTGAACGAACAAGACCAAGAAACAAACTAAACCCAAATCCACCAAAGCTTGGTAGCTGCCAAAACATAACTCCATCTATTAATCAATTCCCAGCTCAATATGACTCTTACCCCCTAGGTGACCCTTCTTTCATTATGCATTTTGCTCACGAATGGAGGAATTATGAAAGCTCGTGTGCATATCCCCCCCCTCATGCAGTCAATCACATTCTTGAACTAAATGTCCTCCATCATTCCTAGCACCAATGACGAATTTAAATGGAGGTAAAGTCACTTCCCTATCTTCATTTTGATACTGGAAGGTTCCATCCCTGTAAACAATTTCCCACTCACTACAATGATCTTCGCTAGCTTCTTGCAACCTCTGAAGTACACCATTTGATCACAACGAAGTGACAAGACTAACCAATGAGGAACCTTCCTCTGTTTCACAAGGCTAGTTTGGGCTATCATGCTCAACATCATCTTGCTTACCTCCATCAATACCATTATCCACACTCAACCACATGCGTAAACCCACTGACATTTTCATTAAGAGTTGATGGACCCTTTAGGGGACGAGTGTAGCATGGAATATGATGGTCGCAACCATATGTTCCCTTAGGATGAGTTCCAACCCCACCCCTTGGTGATCTCGAGGGCACCCCATCCATGGGAGGAATATCTACTTTAGCTAGGGAGAGATCAGATTGCTTGAGGTTGAGGAGAGGGAGATCGTCCCACATTACATTCATAAAATCCAAAGGGTTATCAAAGTTGGCATTAGCAATGAGATCAAAAACTTTGTTTGAATTTCATTTAACACGAGATGGGATCATTCCAGGGCTTCTTGGTAATAGGGATCCAAGAATGTCTATTAGATATTCAAGGCACCAATGATTGGAGAGTTTTGAGGCAGAAGAGATCCATTGGATCTTAGTGAGTAAGTGAATAATAAGCTTCCAATCCTCTTCTACAATAAGCTGTGAGAACTGAAGTCTTTGGGTGATTTGCAGTCCTTTGATCAAGACCCAAAGTTCCACCACATTGTTAGAGTTAATACCCAAGTGACCATGGTAGATGCGAAGGATATTTCCATTACTGTCCCTGAAGACATCTCCATAGTTGGCAGGTCCTTGATTGTCTTTTGAGGCCCCACCAAAATTCAGTTTAATAATTTCTTGAGGAGGGGGGGACTAAAACGTAGGATGGAAGGTTTGGGAGGGAAAAAAAATGGAAGAGAGAGAAGTAAATGAGGAGGATAAACACATAGAAAAAAGAATTTTCTCTCGGGGGGTAACAAATAAGATCTCTAGGGTTCCAGTTTTCCTTTGAGATGGTCTCTACAATTTTTTTCTTGATCTTTCCCCATATAAAATTCTAGGGTTGGGATTAATATTTAAATATTTGTCTATTCTTCTCCTTCCAGGTTTCCCATAGCATAAATCCCATGAAGAG
>SNQJ01S0088166.1:11901-27023 GCA_010110895.2 Picea sitchensis | reverse complement strand
GAAAACCCGTCTGTAAAAGAATATACCTCCCGGCCTCCCAAATTGTCTAATACTTCATCTGTGAATGGTGTAGGGAAGGGGTCATGCAAACATGCATTGTTCATCTTTCTGAGGTCCACACATATTCTGATCTCACCTGTCTTCTTGTCTTGTACTACCATAGGGATGATCCACTCCGACAGGTTCAATAATCCCTACTTCCAGCATTCTGTCGAGCTCAATCTTCACTTTTTCCTTATATTTCAGGTTCAATCTGTAGGGTCTTTGTTTGACTGGCTTCACATCTGGTTTCAAAGGTATTCTCATTTCTCCCATGGGTCCTTTGATACCCTTCATATCAGTGAACTTGGTCAGAAATAAGTCCTGATACTCGTGCAATAATTCTGTAATTTTGTCAATGGTAGCAGCATCCCAGTAATCTCCAACATTGGAAATCTTTGGTGTCTCCTCTGTCCCAATATTAAATTTCTTTATCTTGATCAAATGTCCAATGAATGGTAGTTCAACTCTTGGTCCTCCCACATCCTTGTGGCCTTCTGTCTCAACAATGTTTACCTTCCTTGAATCATCATCTTTGTCGGCATTAATGTTGTAACATCCTTGTAATTTATGGAATGGCGTAGTCCATTCGTCCTGTTCTTGCTCCAAAGGGAGGATAGATGAATCTTTAAATACTTTCTGCCTCACAATATTTAATGATTGATCTACTGAGGGGAATTCACTTTCAAACAAAAAGGTGGTTACAAAATTTTGAAGCATACCTTCCCAATCTACGGTGATAAGGCACAGTTCTGCTTGAAGGTATCGGTTAATAAAGGTCATGTCCAGCGTGTTAATGAATCTATGTACCTATTGTTCTCGAGGAATGTCACTCCAGGCCTCTTCGTAGCTTCGTACATGGTCCTTTGGTCAACTTTGACCTGTGTACCTCAGTTTGTAGCTTCCTACTTGTGCTGAAAACTGCACTGTCGTCAAGGTTCGACATTGTGTCCAGTCTGTGATATTTTTCTTATGCTTCCCCCACCATCTTGCTGGTGTGGCTTTTAGAGCCTTGTCCATAGCCAACAAACTCTATTGTGCTGGTAGAATTGTTTCAAAGTCCATCAAGAAGGATTCTAAAGGATTCAGACCATCAAAGGTAGGTAAGTTACTTGTTGTTGTACCAATCCAATGAAATTCTCTGGTCAGTCGAGCACATCTCCTTGTGGATACTTCATACATATGGTTCTACCAGTTCTCCATTGCTTCTTCTGAATCTGATGAACACGCACTGTCACTTCGCCAGCTTAGATTCCCATTGGAAGTAGGGTTAATGTAATCCTGTTGTCTGGCTGTTAATTTATAGATGTTTTCCAGCTCATATGCATAGTCTTCTTCTCTGATGGGCTCTGTATACCGCGGAACTTCATATGGATCTAAGGGTGAAATGAACTTAAGTCCATCTCCTTCAAATGTAATGCGTCTTTTCTTTAAATCGACCACAGTAGAATTGTTGAAGGTCCAATCAATTCCTAGTAATGCAGGGTAAGGGCAGATATCAACAACAATTTCAATTACCTCAAAGTCTGAAAAGGTTCTAACTCCGTCGATGTCCACGATGACATGGTCCAATCATCCAAATGGGCTAACAAATTGCTTATTATCCATGCGAAGCCTGATAGGGGAATGTATCAGCTTGGGTTTTCCCATCAGTGCCCAAGTTTGCTTCGTCATAACGTTGACCTCCGACCCTAAATCGAGGACCACATAGTCTATATTGTACTCGTCGATTTGAGCATTCAAATGTAATTCTTTGTTTGTTCTTCTCTTCTTACCAATCTGGTGTACTTCCCTGTTCAGCAAGGGGTCTACCTTTCCTAGCTCATACTACTTGATTAGGTTCTGTAACTCTTGTACAACTTTCTCATCCTGAATTAATTTAAGACAAGTGTACAAAAAGTTGATGAGCGTACTTACCTCTTTTCCTTCTTTATGCACATCCGATTGATCAAATGCCTGAGGCATTCCGTACTCTTTTACTTTTGGTTACATTCTAGATGAGGATCCTTGGTTCCTCTTGAACTCCTGTCTTGCTTCCTCAAAGATTCATCTTTCTTTCTTTGCATCAAAATCCCGAGTCTTCTCCTCAACTTTCCTGATACCTGACTCTTCTACAATCTTTCTTTGGGTTGTTCTATCCTCTCGTGTAGCAGCGCCTCCTCGAGTAATGGAAAAAAATCTAGGTTCGGTTCCGCGAGGTTCACCATATATAAATTGTACTTGTGGGTTCTGCTGGGGTCCTCGTCTTTCCTGAAGCTTAGACAGTAGCACAGGGCATTCTTCTATGATGTGCTCAAAAGAGTTACAATAACTGCAGGTTGTGCAAGGGTTTTGACAATTCCTTGCTAAGTGTCTTGGCTGTGCGCAGTTATAATAGATTATTTGTCCTCGGCCTTGGCCCATACCTCCTCCTCCTCCTCGTCCTCTATATCCACAACGAGGAGTGAATTTCCCTCTCCCTGGAGAGTTGTACTGCAGAGCATTTCCTTCTTGCTGTACTTCACCCTGAATCTTGTATATGTCTCTCGACCTCTCATGCATGAGATCATAAGCTCTATAATCTCGATCATCATGCCCTACTGATTTACATAATGTGTAGTACAAGTTTGTAGGTGTCTTAACATACTTCTGCATGTAATAGCACTCACCTAGGCGATGTCTATTTCTTCACACATCATACCAGGGCAGGTTAACTTCCTTCAAGGGGATCGACGCTCCTGAGGGAAAATACTCATGGAATAAGGGACAATGTTCCTTATGATGACCTTCTGATCCGCATATCACACACCATACATATTCTCTTTTGTCTTTTCCCTTATCTTTCTTTATATCCTTGACCTGTAAAGACAAATTGGTTAGCCGACTCAAGATCTGGCTCATGCTTGAGCTCGATTCTCTCATAGGTACTGATTCAAGCTTCATGGTGATTTCCAAGGCTTATGCCTACAATGCAATATTCTACTGCATCAGAGGGACTCTAATGTGTGGTAACAACACAACGATGAACCATTATTTGTTCTGTTCATCGGGGATCTGAAAAGTTCATCGACCTGTTAGGGTCTTGAATCTCTGGTCGAACTCCCAAATAGGTTATGCTACCTTTTGTTTGATCTGTTTTAGCTCTATAATACATTGTGACTCCAACTTAGGTTTCTTAAACTCTGCAATCAGCGCATTCTTGATCTCATTCAATGGCTTAGGCTGCACCAGTCCTTGGACAAGTTTCATGTACCAGCTCAGTGCGCGGTCCCTTAGCGTAGTGCTGAACTGGGTTCTCTTGATGGCTTCGTCAATGATACTTTTAATATTCCATATGGCTTCACACATAAACCAATGCTGATATGGATATTCAGATCCATCTCCTCTAAATATAGGGAGCCTCATTTCACTTACCATAGAGCCGACTAGGCTTCTTATCTGAGTAGATGCTAAGCTACCAGTAACAGTGCTCTGAGGACTCTGGCGATTCTGAGTATTCTGACCGCTAAGTATCGTTGAGACAATAAGAAGATTAATGTTACTTACTTCAGTAGTCTACACAGTTCCTAAGGTTTTTGGCTTGCTTTGGCGAAGTTCTTCAGCTTCCCCTACTTCTGTTCTAGTGGGCTTTGAATGTTCTTCATCTGTTAGATCTACCTCTTTTCCACTGTAGAAACCCTCTTCTCCATAGTTTTTCTTAAACAAGTTCTCAAGGTGAACCCCTCAGAATAATTTCCCACTGCGCATATGTCCTGCTTTTGTGTCGCTGTCGCTGTCCAAGATATTGAACATTAGTCTTTTCAGGTCCGACCAATCTACTGTATCTTCAAGATGTGGTTTTCATGCAAGAGCATGTTGATTCTCAGCTTTAGAAAGTGCAAAATTTTTCCTCTGGGTCCTTTGAAAAAGTATCTCTCGGCTTGGCTATACGATTCTATTCTGTCAACAACAAACTCGATGATATACCCTCCAATGGTACTATCAAACCAATGATCTACTGCTCTCGATACAACATTGTCAACTCTCTTGACCTTCTGGATCAATGCCGATGTCCAAACCACAGGAGGTCTAGATCTAATCTCGAACTGGGTATCAACTAAGCTAGCCAACCATTCAAACAACTCTTGGTGGATTCCCCCAAAGAAGATCTCGTGAATGTCGGTGAAGATGTATCTTTGTAGACAATCTTCAGTACTCAGTTTAGGGTTCTTATTTTGGGCTTCAGTGAAGTCCTTCTCTTGATCCTCTATCCACTTTTGAATCTCGATCTTTGATGGGAACCTCCTTGACATTCCCTTAAACAGATTCCTGTCCCAGCAACATAAACATTTGTTGGCATAGGGGCAGACCCGAGGTTCACTCCAAGAGTGGACCAACAAGCCCTAGCTACTGGCCCTTTTGACAACACCTGTGAAGTAGATGTAGTCTCACCCAAAGCAGCTAAGAGGGGGGTTGCAGGACATAGATGTCTACAACTAGGGGAATATCAAGTGGAACTAATACAACAATAATGCAACATTCATATATCTCTTATCAGCTAGATCTACTCTGCGCAACTATACATTTGATATAACACAATAATGCAAATAATAGTATAACAATGACAAAGATCCAGGCATTAATCACACATACAACAAAAAATATACATGGTTCACCCTCTCTATAGGGCTACGTCCACAGAATTGTGCTTATGATATATTAAGGTAAAGCTTACAATTATGATCTGTGCTCTTAGTCAGCAGATCTTCTCTCTTCCTCTTTCTGTCTCCCACCTTCCTGCGCACCCAACTGCAGGACTTGATCTTCACACCCAACTGAAGATCTTACAATACCAGAAGGCTCTCACTCTCAGCACTCCTCTCTCTCACAGTACAATAATCTCTCAACCAACAACAATCAATATCAATACCCAACACTAGTACCAACCCGACCTAGGTCCTCTCGACCTCTATTTATACATTATAGTCCCTCACCGACAACCTTAGGTTGAAACCTAGGTGTCAAAACCCTAATTACCCAAAACCTTAGGTGTCTAAAACCCTAGGTCAACTTGACCCGTGTTTTCAGGGCTTTGCTAGCTTGTATTTCCTCCCTTCTCGTGCGGTGCTCCAAAGCATCCAATGGTGGCTTTCTATGCTTGCTGAGTTGTCTACAATTATTTTCTCTTGCTGACCTGCCATCCCTGATCTCGTCATTCAATGAATTTCTTTTCCGTACTTTTCTCCATCGTTTCTTCTCTTTTGCTTACTTCGACCCAGGGACAATCACTATGTCTCCCACACAGTTCGTGTTTGAACTTTTCTTCCTCAATCTTCACTTTCTTCCATAACCAAGGGCCAACAATTGGACAATGTTACTTTAAGACTACGACCTAACCCTTTGGCCATAAGGATGAAAATGAAGGGGGAAAGAGGATATCCTTGTCTGATACCGTGAGAGGGACATAATGGGGGGGATGAGGTACCATTGACCAAGATAGAGAAGAAATCAAAAGAGATGAGGGCCATGACCCACCTAACCCAATTTGTGTGAAATCCAAAAGCCAAGAGGATTTCCTTAATATATTTATAACTAAGCTTGTCAAAGGATTTGGACATATCTAGTTGATGAGCATGCACATAGTTTTAGTGGTTTTTAAGGAGTGAGCTACCTCATGAGCTAGGAGGATATTGCCTAGAATTTGATGTCCCTCCACATAAACAAATTTCTCAAGGGAAACAAGAGAAGGTAGAAAGGGTTTTAGTATGAGGGAAATAAGTTTGGAGATGATCTTTTACATGACATTACAAAGGTAAATGGGGATAATTTTTTTGGGGTCTGCAACATTTTCCTCTTTGGGGGATAAGGGAAAGGAATGTGGAATTCTGCACATGGAGGACTCCAAATATTTATTGGGACTCCTGTACCATGGCTAAGACATCCCATTTGATTATTGACCAACAATGGTGGAAGAAATCTGAGGTAAATCCATTAGGGCCAGGGGATTTTCCTATAGCCAAGCTAAAATTAGCCTCTTCCACTTCAGAAAGGGAAATAGGCCTCATAAGTCTGGAATTATATTCATCAGAGATTAAGAGAGGGATGTTTTGGGAGATGGAATGAATGACAACATAACGGTCCACCTGGGGTTCTGTAAGCATATCTTGAAAGAAAGGGGCCATGTAAGAAGAATAATCTTACAACAACCCTGATCATTTCCATGTCACTACCCCTTTGATATCTTTTGACAACATTTCGGCTAATCACATTGATGGAATTCTTATCCACGACCAACATATAATTAATGATGTCTGGATACATTGTTTTGTTAGTTGGAACTCCACCTTTTCATCTATTTTTCCTCTTAATCATTCAAGTAACAATTTTTATCTTCCTTCTATCTCCTCGATTTCCCTTGAGCCCTCCTCCAATGATTACAAGCCTTATGTTCAAATTAAAATAGGGACCCCTCCCTCTTTCCTAATGAACTCTCCATCAATTCACATCCTTTGGGAAACCTCACAACCAATAATAATCATCACTCTCTCCCTCCCTCTCCCATCACTTGTGCTTCTAGTGTTATTAATTTATCCTCTCTTATTTTGGAGTCTATGACCCTCCAACTTCTAGAGAAAGGTTTCAATTTTCCCCTAGCTCCTAGACATATCCCAAACCATTTTATCCAATGGCTACTCCCTCTCTCAAATCAACCAAGCTTTCCGTGCAACTAGTAACCCTAAACATAAGATTACCTCTTCCTCTACCCTACCTCTTTCCCTCCTCTCTTTTCATTATATCCAAGGCACCACCGATCATATATCAAAACTCTTAGCTAAGAAAAATATCTAAACCGTATTCAAATCCTAAAAAACCCTAAAAAAACTTTTTAGAACCGCCAAAGAAAAAAATGATCCGATGCTTGGCCCAGGAGTTTACCAAATACCTTGATCATGTGGGAAATCATACATAGGTCAAATGGGTAGAACCTTTAAAGATTGACTCAAAGAGAATATATATGATACCACCTATAATCGGATCTCTAAGTCAACCATTTCCTAACACTCCTTTAACTCTAATCACCTTATTTTCTTTGACGAAACAAATTTTTTATCCTTCACTCCTCATTAATCCTCTTGACTCATCCAGGAAGCCCTGGAAATCGAGAATCATCCTAACAAATTCAATCGTGAAGATGGCTACAAGCTTAGACAATCCTAGAAACCCACCATTCGCCATCTTGACCATTAGAACTCCCTCTTAGATATTTTTTCCTATTTGTCTCCATCCTACCTCTGCCCCCTCCCCCTTCCTAGTTTCTGTTCCTCCCTCTCCCTAGCATATTTGATCTGTTTCTCTCTACTTTCACTTCATCTCTTTATCTTCCCATGTCTTTGGTTTTATTATCCTCTTTTAAAATATTTTAGGTTTATCTTCCCACTTTAATTTCTTCAAACCCCACCCCCTTTTATTAATTTTTATTGATAATTTCAAATTTCCTCCCATATCTTATTATTTTTCTCTCTTTCATCTCCCCCCCCTTTTTTCATCTAATTACTTTATCATTTAATTTTCCTCTCCTTAATATTTAATGATTTATGCAATTTGTTTTGATATATTGAAAATTCCCTTCCCATTTTATATTTTTCACATTTATCCCCTTCCATATTATTACTTTAACGACTAGTTCCTTCTCTTATTTTAGTCTTCACCTAATTTAACCGACTAATTATTATTATTTTTTATTGATAATTTCAAATTTCCTCCCATAATTTATTATTTTTCTCTCACCTAATTTAACCAACTAACTTTATATAATTTTTTTACTAGCGATTCCAATTTCCTTCCATATTTTATTTATTTCCCCCTTTTTTCATCTAAATTTTAATGACATATTTTTTGATTTATTCAAATTTACCTCCATGTTTTATATTTCTCACATTCCCCCCCTTTCACCTTATTAATTCAATGACTGATTATTTCTCTCCTTAAGCTTTTCTCATCGCATTTAAATAATTTATCTGAACAACTACTCCCTCAACAATTACTTACTCTCTTGTCTTATAAATAAGAAACTTAACACTCTATTCCATCATGCGAGTTTTTTATGTCCCTAATTATGGGTGGAGTGTCTGCCCGAAATGTTGGATGTTTCGAAACCTTGCACACGGTGTTTATCCAGAAAAATATTTAACAGAAACATGTTAGTTCTTGCTCAATATCCATATGAGAGGTGAGATTATTACCTTGTCCCAAAATGAGGTGTGTGATGTGGTTGGAGTTACGCCATTGAATCATAGAGTGGTTAAAGAAATTAGAGTTGCATTCCCATTCCTTCAACCATTTCACCCTTGATTTCTGTAACTAGTGAATTTCATCTTGCTTTTTCCTTTCCTCAATTTGGTCCGCCAAATTTTTTTCCTACTAGGACAACTTAGGAGATCGACCACTGGAGATGATTTGCTACTGAATCATTTCCATCTGAGTGTTTAAGAGCCTTTGAGATTGGAAAATGTCCCAAAAACTGTCTTATTCCATATTTTGATATGTTCTTGAGGGTTTTGAGGCGTTGTTGGAAGCAATACATGAGTGAGCCATTATTTGATTGTGCTTCCTCTCACCAGGTCTTGACATTGCTTAGGAAGTTAGGATGAGAGAGACAAAAATTTTCAAACCTGAAGGGTTTCTTGTGGGGTATGTTGAAGGTGTCAAGGGGGAGGCAAATCGACCAATGATCATATCAGGTTGCAAGGAGGATGGTGTCTTTCATATGCATTTTTGAGAGAATGAGCTATTTTGAAATTAGGAATCAATCTATCTTGCAGGAAACTTATTGAGATCCCCCCATGGTTTCTTCAAGTAAAAATGACATCACTTGTTTCTATATCAATTAACCTATGATATTTGATGAAATCCTTGAATGCCAGGTGCTCCTGTTCTAGGCGTCAAAGACCTCCCCTCTTCTCCACAAGGGAGGTGATAAGATTAAAATTTCCACCCGTTATCCAAAAATGGGGATGCATTTTATCTGTAATGTGATGCAATTGCTATCCCTGAGGTGTAGGATATTTGGTGATGGAGTGTACTGTTAAGGCACTCTGTGATGTGAATTAATCGGTTTGAAACCTATGGGGACAAAAAAAATCCAGCCATGTTAAGCGTTGGTGTGGCTCAGGCCGAGTGTGATCCCCATGTGATTTTGACGACTTATATGCCCCTGAGTCTCAGTTTATCAAGCCACATGCTAGTCTCGAAGGTCACTGAAAAACTAGAAAACAAAAATAAATGTGATGCAATTGCTGTAGAAAGTTAAGATTTTCTCTCAACTGCTTCGGTCCATAAACATTAGTAATGAATCTTGAAGTGTTTTCTCCTAGAGGTTGGAACTTTGATGAGATGTTGTGCTTGGTACAAAAGAATTTCTAGAGAAGTATTTTGTTAGGATTCAAAAGGAGTGAAATCCCTCCCGCTGTTCCAAGTAGGGTCAATGGACATAAAACATCTAGTCTTCCATATTTAGGAGAGAATGGTCCCTAACATTTCTCCTAAAAAAATGGTTTCTTGGAGAAGCATGATGTCTGGTGATTTTGATTGCAACTTGTTTTGTAAGAGTTTGGGTTTACTCTTACCATTCACAAGCTGAATATTCTAAGAGACAACATTCATTGGTAACTTTGGGAGGGTTGAAATGAGTTCGTGATAAGGGAATTCTAGCCTGACTTGACTAGGATGTCACAGTTTTCCTATAAGAGCTAAAGGCTGGATTTCTTGCCTCTTTGTTTGTCTTATTTCAGAGCTTTCTTGGGTTTAAGCTTGTTGGCTTGGATGCCAAGATTGGGATTTGAAGTTGCAACTCTAGAAGGGCTTGGGGGCTCCCATATTCTTTTATGTAGGGATTTCTTTACTCGCTGAATGTGTTATGGGGGAATTTATTTCATGTACTCCCTGTGAATTGCATCAACAATGCTTTGCAGATCTATCGCATCTAGCTTCATTTATTCCATTTCCAAATCCATACCATCCTCTATATCTTGGATCATGGTAGCTGCTTCGAGGGGGGGCATATTAAGAGGGGTTGTAAAATTTTTGAGCTTTTTGTTTTCATCCAAAATGAGGGTAGGGGGTGAATTTTTTTTCGATGATAGTGTTAGATTAAGAGGGGAGGGAGCTAAGAGCTCAGAATCTATTCAGAGCTTTCTTGGGTTTAAGCTTGTTGGCTTGGATGCCAAGATTGGGATTTGAAGTTGCAACTCTAGAAGGGCTTGGGGGCTCCCATATTCTTTTATGTAGGGATTTCTTTACTCGCTGAATGTGTTATGGGGGAATTTATTTCATGTACTCCCTGTGAATTGCATCAACAATGCTTTGCAGATCTATCGCATCTAGCTTCATTTATTCCATTTCCAAATCCATACCATCCTCTATATCTTGGATCATGGTAGCTGCTTCGAGGGGGGGCATATTAAGAGGGGTTGTAAAATTTTTGAGCTTTTTGTTTTCATCCAAAATGAGGGTAGGGGGTGAATTTTTTTTCGATGATAGTGTTAGATTAAGAGGGGAGGGAGCTAAGAGCTCAGAATCTATTTTAAAGATTAAGGTTTTTTGAGGGTCTAGGGAGGCCATGAGAAACATGTTTTCGATTGGATCGACAACGATAAGGGATATTAGCAAATCATTCCTCATCCTTTTTAGGTTCAACTTTAGAGGGTTTAGGCAGATTTGGTAAGGGGAAATCACGATATATATGCCCATGTTCATGATAACGACAATATAGGAAAGGGATGAACTCACAGTCCAGGGTTTGTAGCCATTCTACTTCTTGGAAGGACATGCAGATGGAGTCTGGGATGGGAACTAAGAGATTCATCTATATGCAGATGCAAGCATAAGTTGTGTATTGACCTTTTTTAGTGGCTTATGAGGATTTGACAAAAGTTCCCAAGGTATTTTCGATCCATGTGAGAATCCCTTCCTCCTAGTACTCATATGAGAGAGAGAGTAGATTCAGACCCAGATAGGGGCAAAGGAGAAATGGTCTTTGTTTGGGTTGAAGTTGTTACAAACCAAATATCAAAATAGAATAAAAAACCTCAGGATAAGTACGCAATGCTTTGACAAAGAGAGAAATTTATATAATAAGCCTCTTCGAAGGGGAAACCTCCTTATACACCACATAAATTTACCAATATAAGATGGTTCCAAATGAAAAGGTATCCTTGGTATATATAGGAGACTAGGAAGTACAATTACAACTAATGAACCCAAGCCGACATAAATAAAATAACAATACTAATGTAATATGCCCCAATTAAGGGGTAATGTGCCACTATTTAGGTCTTAACATGCCCCTCCCCTTCAGACAAGTGTTGTCCACAATGTTTGAGTAATTATGGATGCTTCTATATAATAGACTCATCTTCCCAAGTGGAATCTTCAACAGGTAGTTTATTCCACTTAATGAGATACTCTGAAATGGATCTATTCCTTAGTTGGTGAATTTTTATGTCAGTGATATCTTCAGGCTCCAATATGATTTTTCCTTCCTCGTCAAGTTCTGTAAATATAGTTTGAATTGGTATCTTGTCACCTATAACCTTCTTTAAGCATGAAACATGGAAAACTGGGTGTACTCGGGAAGATGCAGTAAATTCCAATTTGTATGCCATAGTACCAATCTTTTGAAACACCTTATAAGGGCCATAGTACTTTGGTGATAATTTATTATCCTTCTTGGCTTTCTTGAGGGGCATATGTTTGTATGGTTGTAGTCTTAAAAATACCCAATCCCCTACTTCAAAATTTCTACTACGATGTTGATCTGCTTGTTGTTTCATGATATTCTGTGCCATGGTCAGGTTGTCCTTTAAGAGTTGGAGAACTTGTTGTTGATGCTCGATGCGATCTTCCACTGCTTGAACCTTAGATTTTTATTTTAGAGAAGAAGTGATGGAAGGTGGGTGATATCCATAGAGTGCCATAAACGATGTCATTTTTTTTGTAGTATGAAAGGAAGTGTTATACCACCATTTTGCCAAGGGTAACCACTTGAACCATTGTGTTTGTTTATCGGAGACAAAGAAACAAAGGTACCCTTCCATAGATTTGTTCACTATCTCAGTTTGTCCATCATATTGAGGATGATAAGATGAGCTATGAGCCAATTGAGTACCCAAACAAGAAAATATTTTTGTCCAAAAATGTCCATTGAAGATGGGATCTCTGTCACTTACAATAATCTTTGGGCTTCCATGTAGCTTTTGAACTGTCTCCATGAATGCAATGGAAATTGTACTGGATTTGAAAGGATGAGAGAGTGAACAAAAGTGTGCATACTTGGTCACTCTATCAACAATCACCATGCTGACACTCTTTCCTTCAGGCTTCGATAACCCTGTCATGAAATCCATGGAAACCTCCTTCCAACACTGACCTGGGATGGATAATGGTTGTAAAAGACCCGGGGTCTTAATTTTTTCCACCTTATTGTGTTGGCAAACCAAACATTCCGCCACAAACATTTGAACATCAGTTTTAAGGCCATCCCAAAAAAATTCCTTCTTGACCCCATGGTAGGTTGTCAAAAATCCTGAGTGCCATCCTACCAGAGAGGTGTGCAATTCCAAGAGTACCTTTTGTTTGAGTTGGGATTTATTACATAAATATAAGCGATCTTCGTACTATAGTGAATCATTTTCCAATGTAAATGTATCTTATGCACTGGAATCCTGCTGCAACCTTTGAAGAAGAGTCCACACTTTTTCATCATTCTTCCATTCATCCCTTGCTTCTATTATCCAATTAGGTTGGATGATTGACATAACACAGAGAAAGGCCTCAACATCTTCATCCTTTCTTGAGAGTGCATCTTTCACAACATTTTTCTTCCCTTTCTTGTAGATGATTTCAAAATCATAACCCAACATCTTGGTCACCCATTTTTTTTGTTCTTCTGAAGATAGTCTTTGTTCCAAGAAGTATTTAAGACTATCATGATCTGTTTTGACCTTGAAGTTACTACCTATTAGGTAAGGGCGCCATTGCTTCAATTCATGTAGTATTGCCATCATTTCCTTCTCATAAATGAGTTTTTGTAAGTCCTTTCCCTTGAGTGGTCGAATTTCAAAAGCAAGGGGCCTTCCTTCTTGAATTAGAACAACACCAATGCCATTTCCTGAGGCATCGCATTCCACAATAAAGGTTTTTGTGAAGTTTGGTGTGGTCAAGACATGAGATTTTCACATTGCCTCTTTAATTTGTTCAAAAGCTTGAGTTGCCTCTTGAGTCCATGAAAATGCATCCTTCTTAGTTAATACCGTTAAAGGTGATTCTATTCTTCCATAGTTTTGAACAAACTTGCGGTAGTAACTTGTCAAACCCAAAAATACTCTAAGATTCTTTAATGTTTTGGGAATTGGCCAATCCATCACAGCCTTAATATTTTTAGGGTCTACTTTGACACCTTCATGAGGTAAAATATGACCCAAATACTCTACCTCCTTCACCCAAAATAAACATTTGGATGGTTTTTCATATATTTCTTTCTCCTTTAGTAGCGGTAACACTTTGTCAACATGTCGAACATGATCCTCCCAAGACTTTCTATAGATTAGTATATCATCAAAAAATACTAACACAAATTTTCGAAGGAAGGGTTTGGAAATGGAATTCATCAACCCTTGGAATGTGGAAGGTGCATTTGCAATGCTAAAAGGGATGAGAAAAAAATTATAATGGCCTTCATGAGTTCAAAATGCTATTTTTGGGATATATGCTTCCTTCATTCTAATATGATGATACCCTGAATGAAGATCCAACTTTGTGAAGTAGATTGCTCCATGTAGTTCATCTAACAATTCATCAATGACAGGAATGGGAAACTTGTATTTAATAGTGATCTTGTTGAGCTCTCTATAATATAGACACATATGCCATGAGCCCTCTTTCTTGAGTACCATTACCACCGGTGTAGAGTAAGAAATTTGGCTAGGTCTAATAATGCCACCCTCTAACATTTATTCAACCATACGCTCAATTCACTCTTCTGGGCATAAGGGTATCTGTAAGGCCTGATGTTAGGAGGAACACTCCTAGGAATTAGGTGAATAACATGATCATGATTGTGAGTGGGTGGAAGAACTATGAGAATATCTCCAAATACTTTGGAATGCTTATCAATGATCCCTTGGATATCTAGAGGGATATATGGCTTAGATGTTTTAACATCTAGTGAGCATAGTTGTACAATTACACCCTAATGCCCCTTTTTCAATAATTTTTTCATGCCATTAGAGCTTATTACCTTACTGGGTTTCCCTGTGATACCCCTTAACTCAATTTCCTTTCCTTCCAATGAAAATTTCAAGGAAAGTTATTGAAAATTAAAATCCATTGTTCCCAATGATTGTAACCATTGGACTCCTAGTACAACATCAACACCACCCATGGGTATAACAATCATTGGACTATTCATTACATATTCCACCATAGTAAGATTGATCTTATGGAATTTTCCTGAGCAATTGATAGTTCCTCCATTTGCAATCATTACTTGAAACTATAGCGCTGGTATATAAAGCAATTGAGAGATTTGGCTAATTTATAGTGAATGAAATTATGAGTACTACCAAACTCAATTAGGACTATTACCTTTTTATTTTTGATATATCCTTCGATCTTGAGAGTTTGAGGAGTGCTAATTCTAGCCAATGCATTACATGATATGGTGGGAGTCAATTCTTCAGAAGAAATCTCTTCTACGTTTTCATATTGAGATGGTTCTTGTTCTTGTTCTTCTTCCTCTTCACTAACTATGTAAAATAATTTATTCTCACCACACTTATGTACCTTACTGTACTTGTTGTCACAATTAAATCATAAAACTTTTAGGTCCCTTCTTTCCTCCGATTGTTGAGCTATCAAACTTTTAGGATGAGGTGTTTTAGAATAAGGAACATCATTCTCTCGATAGATGTTAAGAGTGGTCCTTCTTGTAGCCATATCCATATTTTTACTTTCAACATTTCTCACCACCTTGAATGCATTCTCCAATGATTTGGGTTCCCAAAGGAGAACCTCATGTTGAATGTTATCCTTTAAAGTTCCTATGAATACATCAATCAAGTGCTCAT
>SNQJ01S0088166.1:0-10827 GCA_010110895.2 Picea sitchensis | reverse complement strand
GCATTTATAGACATGGATGATACTGGCATTGTTCGTGAGAGGCTTGCCCGGCTGGTTGAACTAGAAGAAGACAGATTTATGGCAAGATTCCATCAGCAAGTACAGAAGGAAAGAGAGAAGGCCTATCATGACAGACACATCAAGAAGAAGGCATTTAAGCCAGGTGATTTAGTACTGGTGTATGACAGTAAATTTATAAGACATCCATGGAAGTTCAGAATGCATTGGCTTGGACCATATGAGATCACCTATGTTACAGAAGGAGGAGCTACGCAACTGAAGACATTGAAAGGAGAATGGAAAGAGGGATTAGTAAATGGGAATCGGTTGAAGTTGTACTATGATAACCAGTTGCCTCGCAGCTCTCAATAAAATCAAAGGAAAAAAGGGTCTAGGTACCAAGTGCAGTTGAAACTGGGTACTAGACACAAAAAAGACAGTCTGCACAAGGATGGGAAGGAGACATGGAGCAAAAAGCAAACACTGCACTTCGCAGTCCAAAATCGAAGTGACATGGAAGGATCATAACTGAAGTGCCTCAGGACGAGTCATAGGTGAGTGTTGGGGGCTTGTTGGCCCTTGGTTATGGAGGAAAGCGAAGATCGAGGAAGAAAATGTCAAACACGAACTGCGTGGGAGACACAGTGACTGTCCCTGGGTCGAAGTAAGAAAAAGAGAAGAAAAGATGGAGCGGAGTACGGAAAAGCAATTTGTTGAATGAGGAGATCATTGGTGATAGATTAGCAAGAGAAAAGAATCGTAGACAACTCAGCAAGTAGAGAAAGCCACCATTGGATGCTTTGGAGCACTACACGAGAAGGGAGGAAAGACAGGCTGGTGAAGCCTTGAAAACGCAGGTCAAGTTGACCTAGGGTTTTAAACACCTAGGGTTTTGGGTAATTAGGGTTTTGACTCCTAGGTTTCGACCTAAGGCTATCGATGAGGGACTATAATGTATAAATAGAGGTCAAGAGGACCTAGGTCAGGTCGGTACTAGTGTTGGGTATTGATATTGATTGTTGTTGGTTGAGAGATTATTGTACTGTGAGAGAGAGGAGTCTTGAGAGTGAGAGCCTTCTGGTATTGTAAGATCTTTAGCTAGGTGCGAAGATCAATTCCTGCAGTTGGGTGCGCAGGAAGGTGGGAGACAGAGAGAAGAAGAGAGAAGATTTGTTGACTAAGAGCGCAGATCAGAACTGCAAGCTTTACCTTAATATATCATAAGCACAGTTATGTGGACATAGCCCTAGAGAGAGGGTGAACCATGTATATTTTGGGTTTTTTGTGTGATTAATGCCTAGATCTTTGTCATTGTTATACTGTTATTTGCATTATTGTGTTAGATCAAATGTATAGCTGCGCAGAGTAGATCTAGCTGATAAGAGATATATGAATGTTACATTATTGTTGTATTAGTTCCACTTGATATTCCCCTGGTTGTAGACATCTATGTCCTGCAACCCCCCTCTTAGCTGCTTCGGGTGAGACTGCATCTGCTTCGCAGGTGTTGCCGAAAGGGCGAGTAGCTAGGGCTTGTTGGTGCACTCTTGGAGTGAACCTCGGGTCTGCCTCTGTGCCAACACCAATCAGAATATATGAGTTCTATCTATTCATCACTCGGTTGATCCCTTGACACATAACCAATTTATTGATGATACGATGCTAATGGGTACCCCCTTTTCTTGTGAAGTCGGAGCTTCCAAAAAAAAATTGATGATTTCATGGAAGCTTCTAGTACTTTCATCAATCACCTCAAGTCCCAAGTTTTCTTCTTCAACACCCCTCTTTCTATCCAATTCTACATCATGTGCATCCTGGGATTTTCTAGGAGTTATATTCCATCCAAATACCTTAGGGATCCCTTGTGTTGAACTTACATTTATACCGAGAGGGGGGGTGAACCAATATAAGATAGTTTTTAGTTTATTTAACCATTCATCAATCATTAATTAGTTGAGAAACAATAATCATATGTAAAATCAAATCATAATGCACATATTTTAACATGGAAACCCAATCAGGATAAAACCATAAAATTATCTTTATAAATGTTTGTAGGAACCAACCTACTATTACAAATATCGTAGGCACCAACCTACATGAGACACCAATCTCCTTAACTGAGCACCAACTCAGCAAGATGTAGGCACCAACCTACTAGATACACCAATATCCTCAACAACATCGGTAGGAACCAAACTATTGTTACAATATTTGGAAGAACCATCCTACTAGAGACACCAATCCCCTCAACCGAGCATCAACTCAACAAGATATGTGTAGACACCAATCCAATATCTTCATACACATAGTACTTATGACTTCACATGCATGTTTCATTCCACAGACAATCCTTCAAACATTAGTCCCATGTAGTATTCATTCCCTAGCAAGCCTCATAGAATAATTCACATAATATGATCCCTAAAGGAAACATCACAACCTCAAACATAACACTTTTCAACATCATAGACATTTATTCCTTCATAGTGCACCTTAAGAACAAGAAATATCCCAAGAAAAACCCCTTAGACTTCTCTTTCACACCTTTAGATACCAAAAGGCACCCCAACTCCTTAAGCGCACCTCAAAACACTTTTTCACAACTCAGACTTGATCTCTTGCTTGGTTTCTATAAAAATTCACACATCTATCATGTATTTATAGTAATTATATCCCCATGTTTTGGGTCGACCTGTAAGGACTGGTTGAGCCTACCTCTATTTTATGGAAGGGTCGTCAGACGAAAAAAATTCATATCTCCTCATTCCTAGGGAGTTAGAGGGAATGTAGTATACTATTGGAAAGCTCTTGGAATAAGATTTTCAACCATATAAATTATGCTCCCATTTGAGCTAGGTGTGTAGGGTAAAAATTCCATCAAATATATGGTATCCAAACTTATCATCAAAAATCCAAAAGTAATACTTTCAACAATCTCCATCTTTCAATATTTATCTTGGATATTTCTAGGCTTGTAATATTTATCTTGGACATTTGTAGGCTCCCCCTATATTTGACATCAATGACAAAAATATTTCCAACAATCTCACCATTTTTCATTGATGGACACCCTTAGTCAATTTTGTAAAACTCCCCATGTTTGCAATGCTCCTTGTGTATACAATTCCTCCTCTATTTGCAACTTCTCCCCCTTTGACATCGATGGAAAAGGGTTGTTCCTCCTAATATTTTTCTTCCCTTTAATGAAAATATGAGAGGGATATCACTCCCATATTTTGTTCCATGTAACATTTTTCTTCTTTTGACTTCATCGAGTACATATACAATGCTTGAGGTTTTATTTGCATTTGTCACTAATCTTCCTAAAGTTGTTTTCATTATCTCACACCCTTTAGAATGAAATGTGAGGTTATAGCCTTGATCATACATTTTACTGACACATTGAATATTGTGCTTTAACCCTTCAACATATAGGGAATTTTATGTCTCAGTCTTTCCATTATCAAAAAGAAGATGAAATTCTCTAGCGACAGAAATCAAGGGTGCAATGGTTGAAGGAAGGGGAACACAACTCTAATTTATTTAACCACTCTATGATTCAATGGCGGAAATCCAACCACATCACACAACTCATTTTGGGACAAGGTAATAATCTCACCTCTCATATGGATATTGAGAAAGAACTAACTTGTTTCTGCTAAATATTTTTTTGGATAAACATTGTGTGCAAGGTTTCAAAACATCCAACATTTCGAGCGAACACTCCACCCATAATCAAGGACATAAAAAACTCGCATGGTGGAATAGAGTGTTGAGTTTCTTATTTATAAGACAAGAGAGTAAGTAATTGTTGTTGAGATAAATTATTTAAAGGCGATGAGAAAAACTTGAGGAGAGAAATAATTAGTCATTGAATTAATAAGGTGAAAGGGGGGAAATGTGAGAAATATAAAACATGGAGGTAAATTTGAATAAATCAAAAAATATATCATTAAAAATTAGATGAAAAAAGGGGGAAATAAATAAAATATGGAAGGAAATTGGAATCGCTAGTAAAAAAATTATATAAAGTTAGTTGGTTAAATTAGGTGAGAGAATCCCAAAGGGGTTGGATCCAATGGTGGAAAACGAGGAGTTTTTCACCATTGGGAAAGGTTCAATTCTCATGAGGGCTTTACCTGGAGCCATGGGGGCACCTTGAGGTAGTGGTTGAACGTGTGGTTGCACCCAGAGATACTATATTAAATGATATCGTGACTCGTGCACACATAAGCGGATCAAATCCCACCCCCATGTCCTTCAAATTTTAAGTCTCTGAGGTGTAGGACAGTCGGTGACAGAGTGTGTTGTTAAGGCACTCCCTGATATTAAAGTCACCAGTTCGAAACCTGCGGGGAAAAAAAATCCAGCCATGTTAAGGGTTGGTGTGGCTCAGACTGGGTGCGATCCCCGGGTGATTTTGACGGATTATATGCCCCTAAGTCGCGGTTTCTTAGCCTCGGGTTAGTCCCACATGTCACGGACAAACTAACAAACAAACAAAAAAATAGGTGAGAGAAAAATAATAAATTATGGGAGGAAATTTGAAATTATCAATAATAATTAATAATAATTAGTCGGTTAAATTAGATGAAGACTAAAATAAGCGAAGGAACTAGTCGTTAAATTAATAATATGGAAGGGGGTAACTGTGAAAAATATAAAATGGGGAGGTATTTTTGAATATATCAAAAAAAATTGCATAAATCATTAAATATTAAGGATATGAGAATTAAATGATAAAGTAATTAGATGAAAAAGGGGGGGGAAGATGAAAGAGAGAAACATAATAAGATATGGGAAGAAATTTGAAATTATCAATAAAAATTAATAAAAGGGGGTGGGGTTTGAAGAAATTAAAGTGGGAAGATAAACCTAAAATATTTTAAAAGAGGATAATAAAACCAAAGACGATGGAAGATAAAGAGATGAAGAGAAAGTAGAGAGAAATATATCAAAGATGTTAGGGAGAGGGAGGAACAGAAACTGGGAAGGGGGAGGGGGCAGAGGTAGGACTGAGACAAATAGGAAAAAATATCTAAGAGGGAGTTCTAATGGTCAAGATGGCGAATGGTGGGTTTCTAGTATTGTCTAAGATTATATCCATCTTCACAGTTGAATTTGTTAGGATGATTCTCAATTTCTAGGGCTTCCCGGATGAGTCAAGAGGAGTAATGAGGAGTGAAGGATAAAAAAAAATGTTTCGTCAAAGAAAATAAGGTTATTAGAGTTAAAGTAGTGTTCAGAAATGGTTGATTTAGAGATCTGGTTATAGGTGGTATCGGCTATATGATCTTTGAGTCAAGATTTAAAGGTTCTACCCATTTGACCTATGTATGATTTCCCACATGATCAAGGTATTTGGTAAACTCATGGGCCAAGCATCGAGTTGGTTTTGTGTTTTGCAGTTCTAAAAAGTTGTTTTAGGGTTTTGTAGGATTTGAATACGGTTTAGATATTTTTCTTAGCTAAGAGTTTCTATATATGATCGGTGGTGCCTTGGATATAAGGAAAAGAGATAAGGGCACTAGGGAGGGTAGAGGGAGAGGTAATCTTAGGTTTAGGGTTGCTAGATTCGCGGAAAGATTGGTTGATTTGAGAGAGGGAGTAGCCATTGGATAAAATGGTTTGGGATATGTCTAGGAGCTATGGGAAAATTGAAACCCTTCTCTAGAAGTTGGAGGGTCCTAGAGTCCAAAATAAGAGAGGATAAATTAATAGCACTAGGAGCACGAGGGATGGGGAAGAGAGGGAGAGAGTGATGATTATTATTGGTTATGAGGTTTCCAAAAGGATGTGAATCGATGGAGAGTTCATTAGGAAAGAGGGAGGGGGTCGCTATTTTAATTTGAACATAAGTTTTGTGATCATTGGAGGACGGCTCAAGGGAAATCGAGGAGATAGAAGGAAGGGGAAATGTGTTACTTGAATGATTAAGAGGAAAAATAGATGAAAAGGTGGAGTTCGAGCTAACAAAACAATGTATCCAGTCATCATTAATTATATGTTGGTCGTGGATCAGAATGCCATCAATTTAATTAGCCGAAATGTTGTCAAAGGATATCAAAGGGGTAGTGACTTGGCAATGATTAGGGATATCAAAGGGGTACTCTTTACGAACTTTAAGCTTCTATTCAACTAATCAGTTTTTTTCTCTAGTTTCTTTCTTAAGGAAACGATTTCATCCTCTAGCTTCTTTCAATTTTCTTCCTTTTCTTTTAATTGGTTTCTCACCACTTTTTCTACCCTTATTTCCTCTTATAGTTGAGTCTTCGGGATGATAATTGTCTTCTCTATTTCTTCAAGATCATGATCCTCCTCTTCATATTTCTCTAATTGATCTTTCTACTTTATATTCTTTTTCCTAAGCTTGTCTCTTTCTTCTAAGGTACTAACAAGTTTTTCTTCAAGATCTTCTTCTTTTGAATTTGGTTTTTCTTTCTCGTTATCTTTATTTTCTTCATCAGCAAGCTTTGTTTCCATGGTTATGGAGAGAGATTTTTCTTCATCATCATTATCTTCCCTTTTTTCATATGGACACTTAGTAGAAAAATGTCATATTCTACCACACTTAATGATCCAGGTGGATATCGTTGGCCACCCACCTCTTCCAACTGGCTCACATATAGTTTTCATTTTGGCATTTTGTTTCTAGCTTTTCGGGTCCTAAACTTTCGGGGTCGTTTTGAGGCCCTAAACAGAGTTTTTTGGGGCCCGCCACAACCACATTGTGGATGAATTTTAAGTGTGATAGCATAATGTGTATTCCTTGGATAGACCTTTCCAACGAGCTATCATGTGCCCAAAACGGAGATCATATGCAAAAGTTATGACTCTGGGAAGTTGATGTACCAACGTACCCTATCGAGGCCCACATGAATTTTGGTGCTTCATCTCCTAAGGTTGGGTTTTTGGATGTCTAGGGTTTTTTGTTTACTTTTTTATGCTAAAAAGGCTTGGAGGCCTCATTTTAATGTGCTCAAATGAATACGTGTATCTGCTACATCTCTTCTCAGAGATTAGCTACCGTCATTCAAGCAAGATTGTTTCATTCTGCATTTTACAGTTTCAGCAGATTTATTTATTGAATAGAAGTTAAGTTTCATTGTATCTTTGTTATTTTTCTTTGTATATCTGTGTTAATTTTATAGATATGTGTTTCATTTTGTTCCACTCATAAATCTGGACCAGTGGTATCAGATTTGTATGCTCTTCATTCGTTTCTTTGTGCATGTGCCCAACAAGGTCAAGGTATAAGTAGTTGGGTCTCGAATGAGTTGATCCTTTGCAAGATTGGCTTCACCGAACCCAACGGCTTCCAATGGGGGAAGAAAAGAGAGATGATGGGATAGGAGATCCATTTAAATTGTTTCTCTAGGAATCCCTCTCACGACATAGGAATGAGATGATGGATAATTTTGCATAAATCCTTCAATGACTGCCAGCAGGAGACACATCTTCCTCAAGCGGAGTCACCGCCCCCTTCAAGGTACAAATCAATTTTGATATTCCTATATTTGAAGGTAAAATAGATGTGGATGTTATAGACAAATGGTTAAACCTTCTAGAAGGGTATTTGTTTTTCCATAACTTTTTCGATAGAGAAAATATTACGTTTTCACTCCTTGAGGTCGTCCCCCATGTCAAATATTGGTGGGATAATTTTTGTGAGTAAAAGGAAATAGAGGGATCTACATTATTTGTAGTCGCACCCACTTGGGCTTATTTCAAGGATGTTATTAAGGAACAATACTACCATGTTGGAAGTTATGACGACTTATATACAAGATGGACCACACTGCGGCAAGAAAGGGACCAAGCAGTGCCAAAGTTCACCAATGTCTTTCATACCTTGTGCACCAAACTAGGTATCAAAGACTCTGATTGACATCTAGTGCTCAAGTAACACAATGGCCCACATAGATAAATCCAGATAGAAATGGAGTTTCTGTACATCTAGTCCTTGGGCACGTGTTATCGATATGATATCAAAATTGAGCAGAATCTTGAACAAAAGACGTGGAATTTTGGGACTGCGAACCCCTCACAGCAAAAGTAGGGTAAATGTGGCCCCAACCCACAAAAAAAAGGGTAGATAAAGGATGGATAGCCTCAAGACAACCAGTATAAACTGCAAATAAACAAGGACAATGGGACGATAAATAAAGACATTGGGAAGTGGTGCGAGTTCCATAAGAGCCCCCGGCATAACACCGAGGAATGTCGTTCAAAGAAGTCATTGGTGGTCAACGTGAAAGACTCTATATCAGATGTGGGATCTGACTCTTAATCAAAACCAGAGAAAGGGAGACAGGTCATTGATGCAAAACCCAATGCTACTGTTTTTACCACCAAGGTCCAACCCGGTGAACTTGATGAACTAGAGGAAGGTGATCGCCTCCTTCACTCATAGATGTGGATGAAGGGTACTTCGTTGCACTTCATCCTTCATAGTGATAACCAGAAGAAACTCATCTCAGTAGAGGTCATCAACCAGTTGGATCTGTCGACAACACCACACCCATAGTCATACACCATCGGATGGGTCCGCCAAGAGAACAATCTTTGCATCAGCCAACAGTGTCACATGGCCTACGACATCAAGCCCTTCAAAGACGGGGTATTGTGTGATGTTTCCCCCATTGAATTTTGTGATGTTATTTTGGTCCAACATTATTTTTGGAAAGGTCATGTTGTAGATGAGTCTAGGCCTCATAGTGTTATTATTACTTTGGATAGAAAATTGTACAATATACCTAAGGTAGTCCCATCTACTTTCATTTCCTGGATCTCCACAAAGCAATGCAGGAAGGTCATCTCTTAGACCAGAAAGTTTATCTTCATCATGATTTGCACTCAAAGTGAACAGAAGGTTGTAGCCACATCCATGGCCTCTGTGGAAGTTCTATCCATGTAGTATAAGAAAGTGGATAAGGTCTTGGAAGAATACAAAGACATATTATCCTCACCCATCGGGGAACCTCTGCACTATCAGGTCAAGAACTCAATCAATTTGACCCCCGACGCACTGCTACCCAATGGGTCAGTCTATCATCACTCTCTGTTAGAAAATGAGGAAATCAAGCGCCAGATCCAAGAGCTCCTCAAAAAGGGGCACATCCAACCAAGCTCATCACCTTGTGGAAGCCCAATCATGCTAGTGTAGAATAAAGACAAGACCTTGAAACACTGCATTGATTATCGATCCCTAAATAAAATCACAGTCAGGAACCGGTACCCAATTCCACGAATAGACAATATCCTTGATCAACTCAAGGGGGACAAATAATTCAATAATATTGATATGAAGTCCAGCTACCACCAGGTCCCAATAGAGTAGACAGATGTATGGAAGAATGCCTTCAATTCCAAAGAAGGTCTTTTTGAATGGTTGGCCATGCCCTATAGCTTGAAAAATTCCACAACAACTTTCATGAGGATGATGGATGATATCTTGCGATATTTCACCAATTATTTTTTGGTGGTGTATTTGGATGAAATCCTCATCTTCAGCAAGAGTTGGGTGGAACACTTGCAGCATATTCAACAGGTTTTGCACACTCTGTGAAAACACAAGCTATATGAAAATTTAAAAAAATGCTCCTTCGGCATGAACATGGTCTAGTACCTAGGATACAGTGTTGATGAGCATGGGATGCATGTTGATTTAGCCAAGATACAGGTCATTTGTGACTGGCCATCCCCAACCACACTCACTGAGCTTCGGAGCTTCTTAGGCCTTTCCAATTTCTATCACAGATTTGTGTTGGGATTCCCCCACATTGCATGGGCCCTTAGATAAGTGACCAAGGGTGGTGGCAAGGAAAAATTCATGTGGGTCCAATGGAAACTGAAATCGTTCAATGATTTGAAGTAGTGAATGTGCTCAAGCCCGATGCTCTCATTACCCTACCTGTATCAGCTTTTGTAGATTCAGATAGATGCTTCAGACTATGTTGTGGGTGTAGTTCTCACTCAGCATGGACATCTCATGGCCTATCATAGTGAGATGCTATCAGATATCGTCCATAAGTACCCCACTTATAATAAATAAATGTACTCCATTGTACAAGCATGTTGTCAGTGGAGGAATTACACTCTCAGGAAGGAGACAATCATCCACATTGATCATAAGCCTCTGCAGTTCATGCAGAAACAAGGCAAATTGCAGAATGACCACCATCAGAAGTGGTTCACATACTTGCAGCAATTCCATATCAACATCAATTATAAGACAGGGAGCACCAACCATGTCATTGACTACCTCAATCGAACTCTAGTTGCATCACTAACCATGGTGTTTCACTCATGCAAAAATGAGAGCTTCAGATGGCCCCAAGTCTACGAGAGAGATCATGACTTCACCACTACCTACCATATGATGGGCACAAACACAGTTGTCAATGATTTCCATTTTCAGGACGGGTTGTTGTGTCATTTGGGCCATATCTACATCCCATCAAGTGAACGAGAAAATCTGATTTGGGAATCTCACTACATTCGGGTGGTAGGACACTTTGGCATAGCAAAGACAGTTGCAATGCTATAGAAACATTTGTATTGGAAAAAAATCTGACAGGATGTCAGCAAGTATAACAGGTCATGCCTAGCCTACACCATTACTCAGTCATCCATTAAGAAACAAGGCATGTACACCCCACTGCCTACTCCTGAAAGGCCCTGGGAATCCATATTGATGGACTACATGTCAAGACTTCCTTCAACCAAGTAGGGAAATGACTATTTTTTCGTGGTTGTTGATCGATTTTCTAAGATGGCAATTTTGGCCACGTACAAGAAGAGTATCACAGCGGAGGCCACTAC
>SNQJ01S0088164.1:7671-18062 GCA_010110895.2 Picea sitchensis | reverse complement strand
GTTAGGCGCTAGCCTCTTATTTATACAAGACTGGCACATGTGAAAGGTCACAACTGGCAGGGTCGACCTCTCACTCTGGGTGGGTAAACCCACCTTTAATTAATTCTGGGTCTTCCATAATAACTGTTGGTGCCGACTTCTTATTCTTCCCTTTATAATTGTCCGATGACCAATCCACAAAAGGGGATTTGGTCCTTATACAATTACCGACATGATTAATCGGCAATGGGGATTAATCCAATAACAATAATAATAATAATGACATGATTAATCCGCAATGGGGATTTAATCCAATAATAATAAGAATGTTCTTCGCAGTTACATTATTTGAACAAAACAAGGAAAACCATAGCCACCACCAAATATCTCCAACAAACAAGCATCAACACAAGTAAGTCCTCCTTGGATTCAACACATCTTTCACAAGTGCAAGGTGTCTCCTTATCTTCTCCTCCTCAACAAGCATACATGTAGCACTAAGGTTTGCTTATGTCACAAAATCCTAGTCTTCTTTTTTCACATGAGCTACAAGAACAATGCTTCTTCTCTCCTAATGTTTTACCAAACCCTAGTCATATTTGTCTCCTTAGGATGAACCCTCACCCTATAATTTCCATAAAATTCCCCAAGAAACCTAGCACTCCAAGACAAAAAAGGAGAATACAATAATAAAAGTACAATGAAAAATACAAATGTGTTCTCCACTCCTCACATATCTATTACAAGTGAAAGATGAATGAATGAATAGAAAATACACTCTCCTTCCTCTATTTATAAGAAAAGTAAGAGAGGCTAAAAATATCAAGTGGCCCTAGTCCACTACAAGAAACTTACTGTAGACAATTAAGCCCACACATGTGAAGCATTACACTCCAAAAGGACACATTTCAAGTTTGAAGGTGATGTCATCAACAAGCAAGGTGCCAAGGTGTGAACACTCCATGAGATGTGCCCAACACTCCTCCATGACCCTCCAAAAATCCAATACTCATCCTAAGCCATGTGCTCCTTTTATTCCACTGGACTTATATGATCCTCTCTCAACCCAAGCTAGCATAATTCAAGTACAAGCCTCCATGCAAGCGAACCAAGTGTGCCCATGCCATCTAGGGTTTAACTCCCTCCTCCAAAATTCCCAATGCTCCTCCTCCAATGTAAGGCATCCTCCAAGAAAGTAACCAACCTCCATGTGGCCACTCTAAATAATGTCACCAAGTTGTCTAAATGTCTCCAACTCTCCAAGGAAAAAATCCACATAAGCATCTATACAAGATCTGGAAATTTAAGAGCAAGCCACCTCCACATGTGCATCCCCATCATGGAACAACTAGGGATCATCCATACAGTTCCAGGCACCCCACATCACATGAAGCACCCCAAGCATGTGTAAACACTTTCAAATTAAACCTAAAAGATAACTCTTCCTCTTTATAAGGAAATCATTTCCACAAACACTAGTCTACTCCCTTTACAACTCAACCAAACTTGTAATTTTCAAATTTGTGCCCAATTTCATCTCAAGATCAAACAAAACATTAACCTCCATCAAGACATTACACCTCACCTCCTCAAGACTTCTATAAGTCTCCCAAATTGAAGAAKCCAATGCAATATTTTTATCATATCTCTTAGGAGGTATACTCACCCTCACTGAAGATATAGGTGCTCCCACATTCTCCTATGCATCCTATAATGTCCAAGTAATAAATATCAACTTCTTGTAKTCAAGAGTAGTGGGTGAAGGCATATCCACCCCAATMTCACCTTGTCCACTCTTTTATMTTATTCTACTTTAACCTCTAAGTCAACATRTTTAGTAGCAACCTCCTCTCTCTTCTTAATCACTAAAGGAGAATTCTCTGAACTAGAAGATCTCACATCCTCATCAAACTTCAYATCTCTACTCACCACAATCTTCTATTGTTCTAGAATATTGATCTTATAAGCTATATAAGTGTCACTATATCCAACAAAACAATATTCCATCAYAATATATTCAATCTCCAAAGAACAATGACCGCCTATGAATATGAAGGAACATAACCCTAGATTGTAAGCCACCTGCCTAACTCCATCATCCTCAAGTCAACATCACAGGAAAAAATGTACTTGTGATCATGTGCACCTCAAAATATTTGGCCACTGTAATACAAACCTCAACAAGGTCACCTCCCTCTTTCTATGGGAATCTTGAAGCAAGAGTAACATCAAGGTCAATTCCATCTCCTTCAAAGAATCCAACAACCCTATCCTTGTACTCTACAACAATCCCATCCATTGTAAGCCTGGAATCAATTATTAATTCCACAATAGGTTTTGAACATGTTTCCATTGCATCCCGCCTTGCATTCTATACATATTCCTCCTCAACACTAGAAGGCTCATCCAACGTACTACTAGAATGTGCAAGTTACACAGGATCAACAAGTAACGTGTAAAGGAGACCATCTAGCACACGTCTAGTGAAAGTCCTTGAATTTTCTAAACTACAATCACTGATAGTGCAACACTATTCCTCAAATTCAACTCCACACTAAAGATATACCATACAATAAACTAAAAGAATATTTTTGTTCAACCCAGGGACAAGAAAAATGTCATTCAATTCAAGATCATCACTGATAATATCTAGAAGAAAATAAAGCCCAATATTCTCACAGGATAAGTAGCATCATCAACCAACTCCACAAACCTCTCTCACACTCTTAACCCAATTGAAGGGTGTCATTTCATGAGTCATGTGTCCCAATGCCCCATTGTTCACTTACCATCCAACACTTGACATAGTGTTAGAAGACAAACAATAGACTAAGGAGAAGGTGGTCTCAACCTAGGATGATCCCTCATCCACTCTTGCTACAATGGTTGTTGAAACTTGTTTGGCCTTCCCCTTATTTGTCTTTGAACACTAGTTGGCTTAATGTCCCATGTAGTGACACCTAAAACATTTCACCTTACTCAACTCTTTCTTTCATTAACTTGAAGCTCCCTATTTACCCTTCTTGTTCCCTTTCTTCCTTCACTTCTTCATTATCCCAACAAGGGCTACGTCTTCTACTTCCTTTTGCTACATTGAACACGTTTCCAACCTGATCTATTCTTACATAAGGCTATCCCAAAGATTTGAAAAATCCAACAAAGTCTCAGGAGCACAAACACCTTAAAAAAAAGGCATCCAAGATGGATAAAGTCCATTCAAAGCAATGGACACCAACTCCTTATACTCCACTTTCATCCCTATGGAAACAACTTGATATCTCAACTATGCGACCTTGGTGAGGGAGCTCACCATCGTATCTTACTCATGTGAATGGATAAAAGTTTATTCATCAAAAACATTTGTCAAGAAACATAAGTACTTTGAAATAAACCAACCAGATTATCAAACATATTATTATCAATCATATTCTCTCTAATGTGAGGGCTGAAGTGATCCTTCACCCAATCAAGAATGATTCACTTTGCCTAGACCTTCTCCTTTTTATGGATGACCAAATTTGTTACATCGATAAGGGACATTATAAATTTCTCAACATGCTCCTAAATCTTAGCATCCTCCACAATAATTTGTAGCCTTAACCTCAAACACATGACACCGGAAGCTCCATCCAATCTGTCACACTCTCTAAGACCAACCATCATCATCCTAAAAATCTGAAGCACACTTCAAAGACAATGAATGACCTCACAACAACCTTTCATTTCTCGTCAAATAACCTATATATAAGTCAGGTACCACTCTCAAGTACAATCTAGTTAAAATATCCAACTCCCTCCTCACCAAGAGAGCGATCTTAGTGAATATAGCTCTGATACCATGTAGAAATTTTGTTAATTTGTAGTTTATTACAAATTCAGAAATTTCACTATGCAAGAAGCTTTCCAAGATCTAGCGCATGTGAAATTCAACCTTAGGGATTATCTGCAATTTTGATTTATAGCAGAAAATAATGGAAAATAGTTCATCTCACTTCAACACAACACACTAGGCAACCCAAGAGCAAAGATACCAAACATATGCCAACAAGTTCCAACCTTTAGGGCACACTTTTCCAAGCATAAACCAAATATGTGATCACTTTAATTACTACAAATTTATAGTAGTAAACTTATTCTATTATATTCAAGATATATGTTAAAACACTTAACTTTTAGCCATATATTATGCCAAATTGGAATGAAACAAGCATCGAAAATTTCTCAATCAAGAAGATAATGCGAGTTGAAAATCAAGTCTGCAATTACACAATTTTGGATAGTTGGAAATTTCATATATACATGGTAGAAATGAAGTACATGTACATAATCACAACATATCAAAAAATAGTACAATTCTTTGAACTCTCCAAAATCCTATCTACGGAAAACCAAAAAACCCTTTGCCACCACCAAATATCTCCAATAAGAAAGCATCAACACAAGCTAGTCCTCCTTGGCTTCAACAATTGTCTCCCACAAGTTCAAGACATCTCCTTTTCTTATCCTCCCAAACAAGCATACATGCAACACTAGTATTTCGTCACACCACAAAACCCTGGACTTCTTCTCTCTCAAGAGCTACAAGAACAATGATTTTTATCCCATAGGGTTTTACCAAACACTAGTCATATCTGTATATTTAAGGTGAAACCCCAACCCTATACTTTCCCTAGAATTCTCCAAGAGCCCTAGTGCTCCAAGACAAAGAGAGATAATAAAATAAATAAGAGTACAAGAGGAGAGAGAGAGGGGCACTCCACTCCTCATATCTCTATTACAAGTGAGTGATGAACAAATGAATAAAAAAAACACTCTCTTTTCCTCTATTTATGAGTGGTAATGGAGGCCAACAATGTCAAGTCTACCTATCCACTACAAGCAATCTACTCTACAAAAATAGGTCCAAACATGTGAAACACCGCACTCCAAAATGGCACATGTCAAGATCTAAGGTGATGTCGTTAAAAAGAAAGGCTTCAAGACATGAATGCTCTATGAGATGTGTAAAATGTTTCTCCACCACAAACATTCAAAGCTACAACACTACTCCTAAGTAATGTGCTCCTCTAAGTCCACTCCACCTACATGATCACTTCCACAACCCAAGCTAGAATAAGTCAAGTATAAGGCTCCATGCAGGTGATCCAAGTGTGCCCATGCCATATAGTGTGTTATCCCCTAGCCTAGGGATAAATAAGGAGATCATGTATCGAGGTCCACAGGTTCCAGACACAGAGTATCGAGATGCAGATGATATGAGCATGGCCCCAGAGGGCCCCTCTTTTCTTCAATACAATTTACACATATTCAGTAAGGTAATTAGTCCAGGTATCATGGTATGTATCACCCAATATTTGAAGCACTTGAATATGTTGTATTGATTATTTCTTGATTTTTAAACGTTTTCTTATAATTTATGCTCTTTGCCTTGTTTAAACCTGGGAGGGTGACATGGTTCCCTAGTAAGTCGGTTCCCCTTAAGACATGTTGTTACTGGCTGGTTCCTTGAAGAGTCATCATCCTTTTCCACCATACTTACCACTTTCCATTCTTATTCCTTCCACCTCCCCATATTTTGGGCATTGGGATGAATTAAACCAGGAAGGGTTTGTACCTTGCCTCATGGGAAGAAGGGGATAAAGGCCTATAGGGTAAAAGTAGCCGGAAGAGTTAAAATCCAATTATGAACCTTTGAGATGCTTCACCCAGGGATTCCCGATAAAGCAGTGAAATTCTTCTCAGTAAGAAAAGGGGGGCCACAAAAAATAAAGTAAAATACTCAAGGTACTAGTTGGTGGATAGGATGTCTTATCATGAGCTGACCTATCATGATCATAAACATGCATCAGCATGACATTACCATTATCTAGTCACCAAGCCAGGGTAGTGGCTCTTGGTTGCATAACTAAGAGAAAAGGGGTCTCATAACGATCCAACCTTCTCATTTCCGTGAAGTGTTTGTGAATGACACTGTCACACCTGGTCACCAAGACAAGAGAGTGGCCTTCAACTAGTTTCTTGAAGCATAAAAATAGAATAAGAAAGAAAATCTAAAAAAGTGAAAATGGAAAGAAATGGGCTTGGAAACAATTGCATTAATGACAAGGTGCAACTCGCTCTCCACAAAGGTTCCCATAGGTAAGACTCTACAATCCCTAACATCACATGAACCCCATGCCCAAAGGTATACCCCACATCATCTCATACACACACATGAATAGGATTGGTTCCACTTGGGAAACACCCTAGACTTAGGGGCTATTGACCCAATAAGACATCTTGAGACCCTCTCCAAACCTAAATTTGGCAAGTTGTATAACGTCTTGGAGCATTTGTTTGGGTTAGGGGGGTTTGATGCACATGTTCAGGTGCTTTGATTAGTAGATGTAATTTACTTTCTATGATACTTGTGACTCATGGACCCCTGGAGGGAATACTTGTTGTCTTTGCAGGACTATTCGTGGTGGACAAATATTCATGAGGATATGACTAGTTTAGACCTTCATGAGGGCCTGAAGCCCAACGATGGATGTTGAGACCCCATTCAAGGGGCATGACAAAGATTGCTAACTTGTTCCATGAAGAAGGAAGTCGTTGCCTTTGGAGGATCTTTGGGAGGCCTAGATGGAGGGCTCCCAACTTTTCCTACCTGAACGTTAGCCCTTGGAGGCCCTAAATATCACCATTATAGTCCTAGACATCACCCATGGCTAGGGTTTTGATATTTTGGAGGCATCGATGAGGCTTGTGGCACATGTGGGCATGATTTGAGGACTTTGGAGGCCTAGTGCTGCACTTTTCTTGCTCAAAATTCCACACATGGGGCTCAACATCACCTTAGAAGAGCAAGACGTCACCCTTCTTAAGGTTTTACCCTTCATTTATGTAAGAAATTATTTTTTGCTCTAAATTTCCCAAGGTCGGCCCTGTTTTTGACCTAAAAGTTAATTAAAGGTCATAATTTGGTATAAATAGACACAAAGTACATTCATTTTTCATCTTAACTTGTCACTTAGAGACAAGAGGACTGAAATTTTCTCCCTCTTGAGGAGTATTTGTCTTAAATAGTGAGGTACATCTCTCTTAGAGGATTTTTCTTGCAGCTTGGACCAAATCTTGTGGAGTATTTTGGCAATCTAGTCTTCTTTTGCATGATTATTATTGGTGAAAGTATGTAAAATCTCCATTGTGTCATCTATTGTCATGATAAAGATTATGAAATTGCATGCCCAATAAATGCTAGAAGCAAAGAAATTAAAGTGTTACTTTTTTTCTTTCTTTTTACTAAGCTTTGCAAGGTTGTTCTAATAATTGTCTAAGCTCCAATGCCCTAAAGTGATAGCACCTTGGGGGTGGTGAATAATTGTTGTTTCTTAATAAAATTAATCCTAAGAGTTCAAGAAGAAGGAGGCGCTAGGGCCTAGAAGAGCCTACACCCTAGCTAGGGCCTAAAGTTTAGAGCTTAGGGGGACTTAAGGTACTACTCCTCCCAAGCCTCTTTTCCCTTCTTGAATCCGCATTATCATTTTTTATCAACCCTTAAAGAAATATGCCATCCTAGAATCTATTACCCTCTTGAAGGCACTAGTCTTCAATCTCTTCTCTTTGAAAAACCTATCCATTTTCAAATTCAAACTTCCACTTGCTATCTTGCTAACCTAACCTACTAACCTAGCCTAGAACTGCTAAATTTTAACCTACTACTGTTATAATCACTGTTACAACAATCTTGAGCAGCCTATCCAAGTCTATTTTCTAGCTAAATCAGTTTAGAATTTGCATGTGACGTAGTACTATTATCCAAGAGTTAAAGTGTTACATTTTATTGTCATTCAAGTTCATTTTCTGAAGGATAATTTGTAGTTGTCATACTTTATCACTGCTTCTGTTATCATTCTTTGCTACAACAATCTCAGAGTAGCAGATTTCCTGTATACTTGAATGCTAACGCTAGCTAAACACTTCAGATCTTGTTCATGACATAATATTATCATTCTGAGTGTTAATATTTATATTGTCTATACAAGTGCATTTTATGGAATATATTGTAGTTGTTATCACTTATTTGTTGTTGTTACCTACTTGTCATTTGCTCCATACATTGACTGCTAGCATTTATTTTCATGAATTTAATGTCTTGTTGAAGCATTAATATCACTTGTTGCTTGTAAACTTGATCTGAAAATAGAAGGCTGACTTGTTATGCTATGCAAGCACCCTCTACTTCATTAAAATAAACTTTACAAGACCTTGCTTCATGTGTTAAAATATGCAAGATAAACTCATGTGTTAAGTTCATGTATCTTCTTGTAAATGCTTATGTGTGAGGATATGTTCTTTAAATGGTTAAATAAGTGCTTTAGATAAAAACACAACAACATAACTTGCAGCAAATAAACCATCAAACTCAGAACAATCACAACATGATAAAGGAGTTCACCCCCCTCCGGGCTACATCTCCTTGGGCCTCCATCAATGGACTTGGCTCTCTGGGATTAATTAGTCAAAAGTTATTTTACAAGATTATGCTCAACTCCAATGGAAAAAAAAACTATACCATTGAGATCAAAACACATAAAAACCCCAAAAATGACTAATAGAACTCTGAAAACGGATCATGGCTCATCCGGGCATGATCTCTTCTACATGTGGCCATAAGATTCCCTGAGCTTCTCTTTGGCAAAAACACCTGTAAAAGTCCTCAACAGCCTCTGAAACATGTCCCAATGTGTTCAGAGCATATCAATTAGCCAAAAATGATTATTCAATCACAGAAAACAAACATAGGCTCACCAAACCATGTCCTCGATCAATGAGGGCTTCAAGCTCCCTAGAGCTTCCTGAAACTTCAATGGTGAAAAACCTGCATAAGAAGTCTTCAAATGGCCTTTATAAAAGTGCCAATGGATTCAGGACGTCCAAAAACCCCTAGCTGGGCTTTTATGACACCTCAATCGGCCAAAAGATGAAGAAGTTAGGCCTCCTCCATTTTCCTCCTTCAAGCTTGCTGAAACTGGTTCGCCAAAATGCACCCTGTGTGCATGAACCAAGAACACGCTCCAAAATGCGCATTAAAACCCAACCCCACGCATAACCAAAAAAGGTCTAAAATGTAGAACCGTTAACGGATTTTCGGCCCCCAACCGTCAAGCTGTTGGGCATATGGACCCATAGGACCGCGCGCCTTTGTGAAAAGGGCTAACGACCAAACGGTTTTAAAAACTATCCCCGCGCTAAAATTTAAGGTCATATGGCGCACATACAAACGTGGCCATTCCCGTTTGAAACCCAAACTTGTGCGCTTCGTATACATCTCGGTCACATGACATAATATATAAAACCGTGGGCCTTGTAATTTGTTTGAACATACAAATCCCGCGCGCGCACCATACATTATAGTGGTGGTCACATGTATTACGGCGCAAAACCGTGGGTTTTAAACTTACCCCACGCACGAACCACCGGTGGTATGGTCATATCAACGCATAATAGAACTGGGGGTCGGGGCTAAGCCCTGGCCCGACCCCCCACCAAACATTACAAAATGTAAGTTTAAATACATAGTAACTCACATATATAGTAAGTAATAATGCGTGGCCCATTGGCAAGGCGGACTCTGTCAAGGCATTGATCGTTGGGGGAGGTCACCGGTTCAAATTCGGTTGGCTCCACAAAATTTTAAACAATAAACCATTAGCCAATAAAGGGGTGAAACGTGGCAACCCATGATTGGGCCACGTGGCACCTTACCATATGCCGAAAATATGCCACGTGTCGCATCAACATTCGTCGAACTGTCAGCTAATAAAAAACCGCCACGTCAGTAGGTGCCATTTCACCGTACGGTCACCATGTCATCATGTACGGACTCTGCCACGTCAGCCTGTACGGACTGGTACAGTCAACATCATTTATTTTACCTGTTTGACTTGACGAACAGATCGCTATATCTCTCGCTCCCGATGTCCGTTTGAGACGAAATGAGTTGCGTTGGGTTCGCAATGACAAGGCCTACGCTCTCATCTGGTTTGAAGCGATTCCGAGAACATTGATTTTTGGGCTAAAATTTGACCCCTGGTCCAGATTTTGATGACACCTTCCCGCTGAAAGGCTTTTGGACCCACAAAATCTTATGATCATATGTCGGTTTTCAAGTTATATCAAAATCTTTTCGATAATCACCTGAATACTTTGACATGCCGTGCACTGCAACTGACTATGTCCCTCAACCACTGTTCTCTGGCTGCTGCTGACCCACTTCTCTCTCTGTGCTTGGAAGAATGCCAACCTTCCCACTGAGAATCAAGTCCCTCTTTCAAACTCTTTGACATCAACATAATCATCTCTCCAATGGCTGCAAAACTTCCTGCGACATCTTGTCACAAGCCAAGAAAACCATCAATCTTGAAAAC
>SNQJ01S0088162.1:28841-49664 GCA_010110895.2 Picea sitchensis | reverse complement strand
GTTGGATGTTTGTGTGCAGCTTTTGTCAGGTTCTCTGCATCTATACCCTTGCTTGAAAGTCTACAAATCATTTCAGTTATCAGTTCCTGTCTTCTAACTTCATACTTTAGGCGGAAATCTATTACACATCAAAATTACTCACTTCGATAGTGTCACAAGTGTCGTCATTACAAGTGTCGCAAGTGTCACAAGTGTCAAAGAAAGCATGCTGCCATGATGCCTATGTCGTGCCTATAATGACATGAGGAGGACACTTGAAACAGCGCAAACATTTGATTTGGAAGAGGATAAATGAGTCAGCAGACTTACAAACCTTTTTCCATCTGAAAGCACCTAAAAAACTGAGTTTTGGGAGGGGAGCACTCCCCTATACCTCTTATGGGATCACCGGCACTCCCCCTTACACTGTCTGGGAGCGTTATAAAGCTCCTCTGGCCCTTTTGAGGGAGTGCTATGGATTTTGAGAGCGTTGGCGCCCCCCTAAATCCTACTAGGGAGCGCTACAATGCTCTGATGGTCCTTTTGAGGGAGCACTACCTATTCTGGGCAGTAGTTAAGTTGTTGAGATGAATGGGGGAAGGATCCTTTCATTCTTGGAAGGTAGTTGGATTCGAATCCCTAGTCCATCCATGATCTTAGTGCAGATCCTCAACTGAAGGAGGAAAATCCTCAACTTCCCCAAGGATATCTCAAGTGGTTAAAGCCTCTCCAAGGCTATATAAGCAAGCTTTCTAATGGTGAAAAGGGATGGGAAAGAGAGAATCACACCAAACTTATGATCTCATAAGTGGTGCTGGAACAGAGATATTTTGGAAGCAAGAGACCTATGATCTCATAGGGAGCAATCAGTGAAGTTGTCATCATTCAGATCGTGGATATTTTGAGCAAGGGATAAACAAGGAGGACTTGGCATAGCTACTGCAATCAATCCACAGCTGTAAGCAATGTTTTGTCCTCATTAATATAATTTGCTTGGCCTGTTTCTTTCTATTTCGTGTTCAATCTCACATGAATTTGTCTCTTTAGTAGATAGACCTACTTCGGACTAATCTTGATAGAGTAGGAGGTAGTCGTACCTTTTTTGTCTACAAGGCTTATCGAGGAGCGAAAGATTGGATCTCAACTCAGAGCGTGCAGGGACAAACGTCGATTAAAGGTACTCCTCTTCTCCTTCCTTCTCACACACTAGTCCACCTAGATCTAAAAGGAAGTTAGTGTCCACATTAAGCACTTTCGGTCTTAGAGTTAAGAGTCTAGCTCTTTGAGGAGATCTACCTGTCCGCAGGGAGATTTTCCTACAATAGTGTGACTATGAGGTATGTGAGTTTTGTTTTAGGGTTGTGTCAAAGTGGAATAGGGTCTTAAATTAATACTTCAGGATAGTCAACAGTAAGGGTTTATGTAGTTAGTCATGGGGTGTCTAAATGTTTAGGAGATAGGGTTAATGGCCTTGCGTTAGGGAGATAATGGCCTAGGAATGAAAGGGGAGATATCCTAGGGTGAGATAGTATGAAAATAGGTCAACGTTAGGTAGGTTGGGGATGCAAAAATAACTTAGGACAGTAAAATGGTAGACAGTCCTGAGGATGGACGTCAGTTTTTAGGATAGTAGGAGAGAGGCCTAGAGATCTTGCGTTAGGATTCTAATAGTTTAGAGTGGTGGCTAGGTTAGGGTAGGTTTCTAATGGATATGGACAACAAACTTCACAAAGAGTGTTGTCCAAAGGAAATTCCTTGAAACACTTTTAATATTTACCATTCCAATAAAGTTGTGTTCAAACCAAGCATGTGTATTATTAATGTCAACACCACCTAAGTAGAAATTCTTTATCTTCTCAAAATGCTGACATATAAGCAAATTATTATTAATTGGACCTAAGTAATGCCTCCCTTTAAATGAATATTATAAATAACTACAAAAAAAATTGATCCCCATTTTACTAAATGTATGGCATGTTTCTTTCCTTTGGGGAGCTTCTCAAGGTGCAATGGATATTTTATTTACAAATGAATGATTATGGATTTACTGGAAATAATTTTCTTGATCCTTTTTTATGTTAGGATACCTAACTTCTGAGTTTTTATTTTTATGAATGAAAGTACCCAATAATAGGGAAATGTAAGAATACCAAGATATGATAATTTTACCAATGTTCACTAATGACCTCAATGGTAATTCAATGGGACTCAAAAGTACAATTGAGTAGTGACCCATTGTGGGGTCATAGTAGCATCTCCTAGAAGATGAATTATAAAACAAAATAAGTTAAACTATTGAAAAAGAGAAATGACAAAATGGAAATTTCATATGTAACATGAAAAAGGGATGCTCATCCTCGTTAGAAGATGAAGCCCTTGATGTCACTAAAAAAATAGTACTAAAATTAGAGAAGGGAGAAGATGATTTTCCCGGTGAGTCACCAACCGCATATTAGTCAATTCATTGCCTGACAATGTCTTTAGGGGAGAGTCCCGATTTGAGAGGACTTGACTATGTAACCATGGGTGAAATTAAAAATACCTAGCGATTGAAGTTTGGTTTCATGAAGGTGGTTTGTAGTGGAAAATGAATTGTGATAAGAAAGAGATCTCCTCAAAATCCTAGTGGGGGTAGATCTGCTAGGTGGAGGTTGAATAAAAGTTCATAGCCCATACAATCTAGTATTTGGTGTGACCTAGGTCTGTTCCTACCACTCATTTCCACCAACTATTTTGATCGAGAGAAGAAAGGAATTGATTATCTTAATACAATCCATCCTTAGAGGTCCATGTAAGAACTATCCCCTGTATCCCAACATTTTCATGATAAACTGAGTTAGGATTCTCTAGTATGGATGCCAAAAGAAGGTAGAGAGAGAATTGCAAGAGTTTCGGTAGTAGAGGACATAAATGAAGTGTTGACACAAAGGGTGGATATCTTATATACAAAAACAAAAGGAAACTAGGTCTTTTTCTTTAACATAACGGACAAGGGACCACCAGTGTTGAACACGACACACCCACCACTCAGAAAAACAAAGTGGAATACTTTTCACACTCAAAGATTGAAATTGTAGATATCCAATTCATGGATGCAAAGATGAATCATCCTAAAAATATAATTTTATTTATACTTACCCTGAAATTACAACAAAAGTGGATAACATAGTCAATGACACCAAAGGTAAACATAGACAGTGAAATAATAATCAAACAATGTCACCTTGGAGAGAATTGGTTAAAAAAATAACATTTTCATCAGATGGACAAGGGGTTCTAGTATTAAAAAGGGCATTCCTTCCACTCACAAGGCATGTGGAATGGAATAGGAACCTTGATACTGGATTGTTTTAAATATCCTATTCATGTTCTAGACAAAGAAAATACACACCTCATTACTAAACTCAATTGAATGATAAGAAGTTCTTCCCATTGCTACAATTACTCACCACACAACACATAAATCTAAATTATGGCATCAACTAGGACTCAAATCCAAATTTAAGATAAAGATCATTTCCTTATTTATGATAAATGATTATAAGTTGCACTTAACTATAGTGAACATAATTACAATTGTGTGCTTGTCACAGGTTCAACTATATCATTAGCTCAAGGAAATATTTAATAAACAAGTGACCAAAAGAACAAACCCACACAAACATACCTCCCTAATCAATGGAGTGTTATGTTCATCTTACGTATTTACTGTAATCAATAGTTAAACATCACACGTAGTATTAGTATTAAACATAGCTTAATGACTGGAATAGTACTAATATGATAGGTAATGACATGAGCTCTGTTCTTACATGTATTTATTATAATGAATGATTACCCTAATTACCTCTATTACTGGGTTTAGGTGCAGCAGAAGGGCATATTGCCTGGCTATGAGCTTATACCATGTCTCATAACAGGTAGATTGAATATGCCTTAATCGTAACATGAGTATGGGGTCTTCCATTTGGTGAAGATAACAGGTCTAGTAGTGTAGTAAGTAGCATTACTGTAATCACTTGGTATAGGTTATTGAGAACAACTTATGAATACGTGACCTTTCATTAGGATTATATCTGTTACTAGCTTCATCAGTGTTGTGAATCATTTGCATTCATTACTATGGGCTTTGATGGTGACACCAACAATTGAAAGGTATACTTATATGGAACTTAGTATCTAAATCTAGTTAGAAGGAAAATGATCCAAGTTATTGGCTTTAGCCAGTTAATGTCCTAGATGAAAAATACAAAGTAATTTTGGAGACAACCAAACACAGTTACAATGGCATGTTGTTCTAGACATTGCAATAAATCAAATGATATATTAATTGCCCCAAAACTTCCAAGAATGGGGGACTGTGTCAGAGTGAATTTATATATAGCATTAAAATGATGGGACTATCTTTGTAATAGTTATGTCAGTCCTAAATTGAGTTCCAAGTTAGTAGATTTAGTAGCTTTAGGGAGCTATAGAGATTAGGTCTAGATGTCTTGTGTTAGGCCACTAAGAGTCTATTATTTCTAGGCTTAGGACGTAGGTTAGGTTTAGGGTAGGCCGAGGTATGTAGGGGTAGCCTAGGTTAGATTAGGAGGTTAGAACCTCCTAGGAGGAGAAAGAAGCATATGAAGAGGATGATGAACCTTAGGGTCACCGCATTCAATGTGTACTACATTGATTTAGGCTAGAAACAGTGTTGGCTAGAGAGACATACCTTGGGGATTGTGCCCACCGCCATGCATCCTTAACACTCGTGGAGTCAGCATAACTTTGTCTTCTTAAATTCAAATTTCCTAAAAAAAATCATTGATCTCCACATTCATTACGAAATATCATGATAGTCATAAATCAACCAAAAATCACCTTAAATCAGTCCTTAACAAGATCCATACCTTTGAGTGATGGGGTGCCTCCAATGTTTCTCCTCTCCATCCTGCGATTCATCACATGACTTAATTATATTTCAGAATAGTAATTAAAGATGTAACAACCTCTACAAATTAATGACTAAATACAAATACCTGAATGAGCTTCTCTTCGTTTCGAGAATAAATTATTCTCTACTGAACAGGACCAACCACGTAAAGGTGGAAGCTCTTTTTCCCCCTCCCCCCCTCTCACATCACTCTCATTTCCCCATACCCAATCTATCTAGATTTTACAACTATAATTAGAAATGACAGTAACATTAAATGTAAGCAACAAACATTCATCACCATGTGCTAAAACAAAAAACATGAAAGAAAATAACATTCATGACATATAGGAAAGAAAAATACATTACATTGGACCAGAAATATATTGGATTTATATTAATAATAAAATGTCTAATCATTTGCTTTTCTTCTTCTTGTTCTTCTTGGTCTCCATGAAAGCACAAATTAAGTCATCATCATAATTTAACTGATCCCCCACAATTATTGGGCCTTCTTGAAGTGTTGTATCATCAGTACTCAATAGCTCACGCCATGATGAACTTCCAGTATTTCAACGTGGAGGTTGAGGATCTGCATGGGCATCCACTGCTGCAACAAAAACAAAAAATTCAAGTGATATTTTTATTCATTGTTCCTAGGGAAATTTAATTAATACAAATTTAATTACAATGTTTTATACTTGGATTAGCCGGTGCAGTAGAAACAGTAGTTGGTGGCCACATTGTTTTTTATGTGCTTATTGATCTCCACTCTCGATCAACATCTACATGCTCTTCCATATGAAACAATATAATTATTTAGTATAGAATACACCCTAAATATTAATACTCGTTGAAAAATGGAAAAACATTAAAAATGCGCGAATACCACTATGTAATGGTCCTTCGGAAACAACGCTTGAATCAATATGGGGGTTGGGATGTGGTTCATCGGGTACATCAGGAGCATTGGTAGCATTTTTAATCTCCTTTGAATGTGGAAAAGCCACATACTATTTTACATTTTAAATGAATAAAAAATATTTTTTACATTACAAGTAATCAATGAGTAAAAACTAATCGACAAGTTTTTAATTTCATTTTATTTACCATGTCCTCTAGAGAGACACATGGTGATTTCCCCAAGATTCTTCGGTGTGCCACCACGCCATCAAAACCCTGCGTGAACCCGACCTTTAGATCTTCTTATGTGGCTTCGTCATTGAACAAATCCCCCTGCATTGAGCAATATCAAAATCATTAGTCACTAGCTGGAATGAATTACATATTTTGTGACGATGATAAAAAAATGTAAAATGTTTAGGCACTTACAACTCATGCCATAAATCACTCATAACCACCTTGGTCTAGTTTATGTTGGCTTTGTTTGTCTTGTCTTGCCTTTGTTGCCTTGGAAGTGTCTTGGAGTCTACGCAATATTTTGAAATATGTTAGATATTGATTGTTTTCCTCGTAAAGTAAACAAAAGACCATCATAGTAAATCGAAAACACCTCTTACCTTCTAGGGCGAGGTGGTTTCTTCCCTTGTGCTTTCATCACTAATTCTCTTGCATCGAGAATAATTTATTTCCACTCCCTCTCGGGGACAACCAAAGGGCATTAGCACTTGGGGTCTTGTACTAATTTATTCCTATACACCTCTCTAACATGTTTCAAATGATTTCCTGTCATTTTTAAGACTTTCGTATTATTGAACAATTCACCAAACTCACCAACTAGTCTGGAGATAAGAAGGCTTTTCAGTTTGGAATTTTGTCGATTCCATCGTAGTCGAATGGTCGGCCCAAAAATTTCTAATGCATAGTCATGCAAACTATTGTAGAACACATTGTTTCATGTAAAACATCATATTCATTAGTAATTTAAATCTCACTGATATGTGATTGTTTAAACAATTATATAATAGGAATATCGATAAAGACATATATTAAATACCTGGTAGTTGTACTAATTTTAGAGGAAACATGTCCTGGTCGACCAAAAATTATATCGTTGTTGTTTCTGTGCTTTAGATACATGTAGCACCAAGGTAACAATCAACGGAAGAGTGATCAGTCCCATGATCATGTACACCACCTGCACGATCTGGCGTATGTTATGGGGGCATGACATCACCCCTAGAAGGTATAGAATTGGTCTCAGGTGGCACACTTGGGGTGGAAAATAACCTCGTGGCTACATGGCCATGCGGGTTCGTTGTTTTAGTTCTGTTGCTACTACCAGGACCTTCCCCTTCCCCTCTCATCGATCTCACGAAATTCTACAATGAGAAATATGTGTTAATTGCATATATCAAATTACAAAATTTAAAACCAAAAAATTAATGTTGTTAGATGACATTAATTACCCCATAATTTGCTATCTTAACACGTAATTCATCTATCCTTAGGAAATCCTCATCTGTTTCCAGCCCAGCTATGACCAAATCCCGGAATTCCCTATTGGCCTTTATTAAGGACATTTATATTGTCTACAAGGGGTCTCTAGAATCAAATATCTCTTCATCACTTATATATTCATCGTTTTCGGTCGATGCAGTGCTAGGAATGAGGTATTTTCCCTGAGAAACAACTTTTCCACACTCAGGGCCTTTGCCCTGTTCACCACTCTGGAAGAATTTCAAGAAGAATGTTAGTACATGCAAGAAATATTGAAAAAACAATATATGAAATAATGGAATATTGGCAAATATTATCAAATGAAACATTAACACATACAAATTAGCAAATATTTGGAAATGAAACATCGAGGAAAAATTAGCAAATGGAACATTCAGAAATAAAATAAAATTTCGTCAAAAATGAAACATTCACAAATTAAGTAATCCCTTTTTAAGTTTGGGTATAATGGTTGTTTTACCGTAGAAAAAGAAGACATTCCTGGGTCGAATCAATTCAGATTGTAATCGACCAGCAACTCTTCGTCTGTCATTATTTTTTTCACCACACATACAAATATCCTATTACCTTCACGCTCCTCAAAAATGCAATTGGGTTCCTTTCTTGTCGTCCCAGGCCTTGTATTTTTTATAAGACCTGCAATATTCCCCGATGTCTTTGGCCTTCCATCAATATACATAGTCGCTCCTTTATTTTTATTATTGTCTTTCAGTTGTATATGATTTGCGGCGAGTGTGTATCTCTACATACTAGGCATATATTGAATCAACTTCAACCATACTCCATAAGTGTAACATGGTCCAACATACTCAAACAATTCAACCAATCTGCCATATTTTACCTTTATGCCATCCATGGAGAATAAACAAAGGCCATGGATGGATGACGAAGCAATGCGAAACATCCTCTCATTAACACAGAAGTCGGTGTCCAACTCTAGCAGTTCCTTNTGGGTACCCATTGTTTCAGTAGGTTTTTGTACCTCAAGGGAACCTCTATGTCACCTATGCTCTCATCGTCATAAGAACAAGATCCACCTTCAGCAGGAAATAATTTCATGCGCCTACCAAACTTTCTTCTAACCTTTTCACCTCTAGTTTATTTTGCCTTGTTACATGTGTTGGATATGTCTTCCCTTGTCCCTCTAGAAATTTCATCGATCAAGCTGGATGATAGGTATGATAGATACATATTTGGTTGTACCTACACTCCATCGAGGGAGAAGGAAATGTTAGGCCAATGATCTTCATATTATAGTATAGCTAAAGATAAAAATTGAAAAGATAACTTGACATGAAAGACTTTTGCATCTAGGTCTGGAGCCCAACCTCTAAGAAAACACAAAGTATTTCTTCACTCAGTATTTTGGGTAGGTGTTGGGCCAAGAGAACAAAATATATTAAATGTTGTTGAAAAGAATCATGTTGGGTGGGAATTGAGCCAAAAGAATTAAATGAATTCTTCCAAGATTTGTTGGGGTGGAAGGAAGATCTCAAAATAACCCAACGCTATACATCAAATGAATCTGGGTGGGAGGGTAGTCTCTAATGAACTATATCAATGTTGATGTTGAAGATGATTTTTTTGGGTGGGTGTTGAGGTAAAGAGAACCAAAACTACTACCAAGAGTAGCTAAGGTAGAGGAGTAGACCTCAAGTAACCCGAGCTATATGAATTGAGTTTGTTCATAAGTATAAAGTTTCATTATCCAATATTATGTGTGCTAGAAAAGTGTAGGTAAATATTTGGATGATTCGTTGTTCTGGAAACTACTCAAGGAGAGAATGACACCATCTCTCAAATTGCATATGTGCAACTTTATCTTGTTTGATCTCTAACAACTACATTATAAGAGAAATCTATAAAACATATATACATATATATGAGTTATGCAATTGTTGAGTTAGATTGCTAGAATAGGTTGTTGGATGAGGAAGAACAAAACCAAACCAATGCCTAGAGATAGGTGTCCAAAGTAGATATATTTGTGTGCATAGGACATGCATCAGTTGCAATGTGCCCAACATAGTACCAATTGCAATTGTATTCTTTCCCATGATCGAGAAGTGCACAACTGATATAAAAAAAATGGTAATTATATCTTGTCAAATGTCAAAGTGGTAATTTCATATAACATAGGGATTATAAACTTATAATCTAGGAAGGATGTCTTATGTACAAAATCTGGTTCTTGTTGTCTTACCATAGATATATGTGAGTTGAGAGAGAAATGTCATGGATAAGAGCCATGAGAATGGAGCTCATGAAAACTGGTTGGTAAAAGTGAAACAATAAACTAGAGTGAGGGTGTAGGAAAAGTGTGTTGATCCACCTACATGAGTTGACTTGAATAAAGCCATGTGAAAATTCTACATAATGAACCTCCTTTATTGTTGGTTTATCAATAAATGTGCAACCAAATCAATGTATCAACATGACACTATATCAGTTCGTGGAGTGTAATTTTTCTAGGGAATAGGTGTCAACAACATGGCTTCGCTCTCATTTTCCCTTTGTATTAACCCCTCCAACTCCCTACCCCTTCGGGTACTCCTTGTACCACCATATATTCCACTATCTCTTAGTCGCTCTAAGGGATTTATCCATTAGTGTTTTTGGAAGGGAATCCATCTTAAGAAAGAATTAGAGAGACTAATATATGGGGGTGTAGGTCCCAAAATGTAGATGGCATCCCTACCTCACAGCATAGCCATGTGTGCTTCATGAGTTTATATGTATTCACTAAGAGGGTTACCCATAGAGCATGGTGCAACATCATATAAATATTGGTAATGATATCTTGATAAACTATTAAAACACTCTCCAATGAAACTTTTCAACCAACATATAATGTATGTAGGTCTTGAGAAACTATTATAACACTCTCCAATGAAACTTTTCAACCAACAAATGATGTATGTAAGTCTTCATGTGACGGAATTGAGCATCAAACCCTTGAGAGAGATAAGACATTTCCAAAAATAAATATGATGAATAAATGTTGGAGACCTAAAACTTGTAGACTTAAGTTTTCCTTCATTTGATTCCCCAAAAGTGGTGAGCATGGATTCTTCATACACCATTGCACTCCATATGTAGGCCAAAAACACTTGTATCCTTCAATCACTACAAGTGTTTGTTCTAGCGTAGGATTTGATAGGTGGGATTCAAATTTGCTAGGTAATATCAAGTATCCTTCCATTCCTAACTCGTGGGATGGAAAATTTACCCAATCCTAACTCATGGGATGGAAAATTTACTCTTAACTATTGCTGTCATTTCTCCAAGAAGGTGAGAAGGAAAGTAGAAATGCATGAAGACAAGAAGTAATTCATTTTTTTAAGGGAGAGATGCTCTCCATGAAATTTCTAGCCATTATCGACCATCATTTGTCTTCAAATCACTATGCTTGGGAGGTAAATGAGAAATTTCTATGCTTGGGAGGTAAATGAGCATGGGAATATACCAATAGGACTCATACTCAGTGATTCTCTTTGGAAGGGGCAGGAAAAAATTGGAATAACATACTCAACGATTCGCTTTGGAAGAAAAGGAAGTCAAACAAAAATATAGAAAACAAATCAATAGTCAACACGGCACTAAATCACTATCCTACGAGGTGTGAGATCAATAGTTGAATATAAAGGAAAATTTGCCTTGGTGCCACTATGATTTTGCTGAGGCCAGCAAAAAAACAATGTAAAACTAAAATCGTGGGCATATACTTGTCTTCATATCGTCGACGGGAGACATAAATCATTGAGTAAGAAGGTATGATGCCATCTCATGTGAGCTATTATGCTTTCTTAAGCTGGATTCCCTCCTAAAAATGCTCTTATTCGCTCTAATTCCACTAGCTCTTAGTCGCTCTAATTCCATTTGGGGGTTTAGGGTTTAGAGACTATTTTTGCAGCACCATTTTCGGGACATTGTGGGTTTAAATCATACCTTAAAAAATCATGGGGTCAACAACATACAGGTTTGCATATACACAAACATTGCTTAGAAAGGAGGGTTTCATACCATGGTTTCTTCCAGGGAATTCTGTGGAATATTTGTGCACCTCTCCCTCCTTCTTTGTGCTCCTCTCCCTCCTTTGTGTGCCTCTCCCTCCTTCTATCGTGCTCCTCTCCCTTCTTCTCCTCCTCTCCCTCCTTCTCCCCTGCTACCCTCCACTCTGCGTGTGTCTGTGTGTGTGCCTCCTTCTCCCATACTACCCTCCACTATGTGTGTGTGCGTGCATCTATTCACGCCAGTTCAAAAATATGAGCACGATAGTCATGTAGTGATAGTGTAGTTTGATTTTGGTTTGGATTTTTTTTATGTTGTTTTGTTTTGGTTTTATATTATTTATATATAATAATTTAAATAATTATATATATATTATATATATAATATATATATATATTATATATATATATATATATATATATATATATATATATATATATAATATAATATTAATCTAAATGTAAGCATGTATAGGAAACATGTAATTGCTCATCCATACACAATTTTGACTATGTTCACTTAGATCCCATTTCCACAATATTTGTTGAGGAATTGCATGTATTTACAAAGTGTTTAATTGATTCTCTCTTTGGTCATACCTCTGAAGACAATGTCACTTCTAGTTCAAATAGTTCTTTATCCTTTGTATATACACAAACATTCTATTTTGTTGTTGTAGTAAAGAATAATATTCAACCACCTCTTAGTGTATTGCATCTACAACATGATCAACCTTTGTGATGGATACACCTATTTTGTAATGGAGAAATTATGAATCTTGAGACTTGTAGCCCCTCACCCATGTTCCTTACTACAGTTGGATGACTTGTGGAGGTCAACATTTGTATTTATGTATTTTTTTATATTCCTACTAGTGGAGCACATGTCCAATGAGTTTCATCATAGTTACTTTTGTGTACCCTTCATGGAGAAGGTTTACGATAATGAAATATGGTTGTGCCTTTGTTAAAGGTAAATCTACCTACTCTCATGCAAGTCCATGATGAGTATCTTCATCTCACCAATAGAAAGAAGGATAGATCACCATGCACTTGCTCTCTCCGCTAGGGATCATATGCATAACAAAAAATCAAAAGAAAAAAACATAAAATACCTTTACACTAACATTTTTTCCTTCACCGTGTGAGAAAATTGGTTAATTCCAAATCTAGAGTCAAGATCAAACTTGCATCAAACAAATAAATCTTATCATTCCACTTTAAGTTTCTAGATAAACAAGGTAAATTGAAATATACATGAAACTCTAAATAAATCTTTAGGTTAATCAAGATCCTACCAATTCTAATATTTATGCATGGAATACATTGTCAAGTACACAAGGATTGGGGCCTGAGGGGAAAGGGGGAAGAATATAAATCTATATTATAATATTGACAAGGTAATAACAAGTGTACAAATTACATTCTATAGATTGTGAACATATGATATGCTATCAAACACTTAGGATACTTAATCGATCAGGTGTCATTCATGTATACCCATTTTCACATGTGATGGAACCTACCACTGATGATGCCCCAAGTTATTGCAAATGTCTCTAAATCCACTTCCCAAATAATGAGTTGAATTTTATGGGAAGGTTCCTAGAAGGAAGGCATTGAGGTATCTATCATCAATTAGTGAGAAATAAGATTAGGAACATGATTTGAGGTCTTGGAAAATAACTTTGAGAGAACAAACCACTAAGTACAAATTGGCACTAGGAAGGTTGATATGGATGGTAAAGATATTTGAGAAATGTCCAACATAAGCTAAAAACTTCCCTTTAACATGTGCATGACCTAATGATGACCTGGGACGTAATCCAGATTCGACACCAAAAGGGACCAATTATATATACCAATAATTCAAGAGACATTGAAGGGTGTTCCATAAAGACTATAAGAATAACCAATCATAGAAGTGAAAACTCAAAATCATGGTGTTATCTCTTAAAATAAACTTGTCATTTATTTGATTTTTAGGTGATAGCATATTCATGAATAAGTGTCATTTTTATTTTTGTGGTTTATGGTCTCCGAACAAGGGAATAAATTGAGAATTCCAAAATAATTTAATTTGTTGTTTATTTCTTTCAAAAATCAAAGAAAAATTTGATGTGACTACCATTTGTTTGAAGTTGAGAAGGATCCACTGAAAAGTCAAGCTTCCGATGGCAAATGTGGCTTTTGGAAACAAGAAGGAGCCACCAAAAATTCAATCTTTCGGTGGAAAATGCAACTTTTGGAAACAAGAAGAATACTTAGAAAGTCGCGAAACTTGATTTGGGCACTGCCTCTTCAGGAGTTTGAAAGAGAAAAGGAAGTACACATGTCATAAAGGGAGGATGACTGCTTTTATGGGATATTGGCATGCTTACATGACCTTATCACCAGTTATGGAATAATAATTCTGAATTCAGTTTTACAGCTTGTGTGAAGGTGTGATGTCCTATCAGTCGTGATGGTTATCCAGTCATTATTAAATTTCATCTGCTTGTTGCCGGATCTTGTCTACATAAACATTATGGTCATCATTCAAATTCAAATTCCACTAGTTTTGAATGCCTATAAACAACGTTTCTCCCTCCACCAGATGACCATACAAATTTTATTCTTCATCACCAACAGGTTCTTTCGAATGGTAATTTCTATGTTTCAGGTTTCTATAGGCTATCTTGTGTTTTGCGGATGGGTAAGAAATGAGGTGGTCCACCTCAGGAAGGAGTTAGACAACATTCAATATTTACAATCTCATCCATAGATTCATCATTATTTCTCAGATGTAGGTTGTCTCACTTATGTGGAAAGCTACAAGAGGGTTACCACCACGGTATCATAGAAGCCTTTGAAAAATCTTATGATGTAAACAAAGAAACAATTGGCCCTTTGGAGATACAATCAATGAAGAAACCATAGCCTCATTGCAGGCATGCCAAGAACAGGGGAAAAATGGTTCAAAACCACATTCACCAAGAATATGGAGTTTAGACTTTATTTAAAGCCTGAATTCCAAGATATCATTTGGAATAGGGATATCCCCATTTCTCATCTGGAGGATAAGTGGAAGACTCTTCTCAAAGTCATACAATTGTATATAACTACAAAGGGAAGGTATGATAGGGCCATGTTATACCACTTCAAACTTATGGACCACTTTACGGGAAAGGTTCCTCTCAATCTACCATATTGTTTTCACAAGATATTGACAAAGATGTCACACAAGGTCCAAGCTGAACCTAACCATATCCATAACACCTTGTTTCATTTTGGTTTGATCAAAAGGATTCTTGTAGAAGAATTGAGGAATAAAGAATGAACATGGGAACACTTCCTGTTCTGGGGAGGTTTGGGTTAGACACTCAACTTGATAAAGGAAAGAGGAAATCAAGAAAAAATATACCAACTCCTTAGAGTAGTCTAAAGAGGAGGAGATCCATCACCCTTGACCTCTCATAAGAACCAACATCCAACTCAAAATCCAAACGGGAAAAGAAATTGGTTTCAGGAAGGCTGCGAGAGCAAGCTTCAGCTTCGACAGACCAAGAAGAAAAGTATTGCTTAACTTACCCTGAGTGTGATTACGAGGCCAAACAAAGAAGAGGTCCACAGTGATCCAAAACATAGAATTTTTCTATGGAGAAAGAACCGAAACTAAGAGGTTCGGAGGTTATGAGGAAGGAGAAGCATAAGCAAGAGAAACTCTATGATCAAAGAATATTAATAAACTCAAAGAGAAAATAGCACAATGGGAAGTGATAGAGAGGGTTATAAAGGCCAGATATGAGACTCTATCAAAGAATTTCATAGAAACCAATGCATCCTTGGAAGATTGGCACTTGAAAGTGTAAAGGAAAGAAAGAAAGAAGAGAGAGGATCATAAGGGATAATCACAAGCTATGGAGATTAGCTAGGCATTTGAAGGAAAATATCAAAAAGTTGAAGGATAAAATAGCTAGACACCTAGATTTGCATGTCCTTACAGAGGTTTCTCAAGATTTGCAATTGGATCGGTCCAAATAATCAAGAAAAAGACTCATTTTTTATTTTTTATCTTTTTGAAACCACAGACTTTTCCGATTGGCATAATCAACATAACAACCATGGGTTAGTCGTTTGTCAGAGTTTATTCCAATCTATTTTTAGGGAAAAAGAGCCACTGAAACTGTTGGAAGTAGATTTTGAAGATCTAGCACTCGAGCAAAGGGGATTTTTGGTGATGAAGCATAAAGTAATCTCAAACAAATTGCTCCATAAATTTTGGCATCTTGTTTCAGAGTTTTGAGGCATTAAATAAGGTAGCTAGGTTCATTATTAGCCTATCATTATTTAGGACTTCTTACGGTGTTGAGGAACATATCTAGTTGTTTAAGAAAGACACCAATCATGTCATCATACATCAGGACCTTCATGCAGCTGTCGAAGACTTAGAGGATTCTAGAAATGGACTAGATCCATACTTTTTGAAGATTTTTTATGTTGATTTTCTATTATTAAATTTTAGATCAATTTCTCGATTATCTGAAGCTTCTTGTAAAGGCTATAAATCCTATAAATTTTATAGACCGATGGTTCAAGTGTCAGGAGACTAGACCATGTTGTTTTATACTAGACCTTTTGCATATAATACAAATCACAAGTTCCTTTCACTTTTAATGTCGATTGTCATCTTCTCTCTTTTCCTATGTTTTGAATGATTATTGTTATCTAAATTTGTCTAGTTGCAAATGGTTGTCATCTCATTGGTCAACTCGTAAACATTGATTTAACAAGTAATTTGTGATATATTTATTTATCCCATCACATATGTGTTCTAGTTGATAGATATAGACTTTCTTCACCAGTTCAATTACTAATTTGATTATTGACTTTTGAAAACATTGTCTCATATGGTTATATTACTAAGTTTCTTAATTGTGAGCCAGTAGTTTATGTGTCCCATTTGATCAACGGTCTGAAAACAAAACATTTTACCACCAAGTTACCAGGCTTCTTTGACCTACAGCCTAGAAGGACTCTTGGAGAGATAACATGTCATCTCCACGAAAATACTAAAACCCAACTAAATCAAAATAGGTTATTTTTCAAGGGAAACAAAACTTAGAGATGCCACCTAATTACTAAATCATAGAGATATAAATTACACCACCCCCACTTTTCTTTTTATTTCTTTGATTTTTTTGTCTTTTTCATATTACATAAAGATTTAAAAAGATTAAAATGCTAGAATATAATTGAAGGAGATAAAACCTCCTTAGTCTAATGACCACGTTATCCAACCTTATAATATAATGATCGTTGGGTGATAAATTTCATGAAGGGTGATGACTAAGACTAGGAACGGCTTTTGATGACTCCACTAAATTAGGGTTTATGGTTCTAAGGGTTATGTTCACTTGATTGCACTTTTTCTTATGTTTCCAAGAGATACTTGTAGTTGGAAATGATAGGAAGAGAATTTATTAGCCTCTTAATGTTGGTTGGGCTCGGACTTGCTTGCCATACTTGGCATTCTGTGTATTATGTTACATGTGCAGGTGCAAATACTTGGATCTTGGATAAGGTGCCATGAAAAATCCCTTTATACCCTTTTGCCTAAATACCAAGAATACCTAACCTTATTTGTCTTTGTGTGAAGGTACTAGATTGGGGAGTAGGAACTTGGAACTATAACTTGGATTTTGGGCTAAGTTCTTTAATTCAAGTCAACTTTTACCATGCCCAAAGCTGAGAGCCAACTAATTAGCTTAAAATATAAAATTTAGCTCAAGAAACCAAAACTTTTATGAGAAAAACTGACTTTCCAAATGGAGAATGGGGAAGTTTGTGGGAAAATTGACCAGGGATACATTTAATGAGCAGATTCAGGCATTTTTAAAATCATTTTGTGTGAAGGATGGGTTGATGTTGATGAAAGATATGGAGGAGAATATGCTTCTCTCAATCTTAAATAGTTTTTAAAAATTCAAAAGCAGTGGTCAATCTACATATCTTTGGGCATCAATCTCAAGAAATTAGCCAACTCTGAAAACCGATTGTACAACAAAAATTATGGAACTTATTCAGACTGATCAATGGGATACAAAAAACTGGAATCTATATCGGGGGCATTGCCCCCGAACTCCCAGAAAAATGGGGGGTGGCGATGATGAGTCAAATTTCAACTATGTTATAAACCGCGTTTTCATGAGCTTCTCTTGGTTTTAGAAATGGATTCATTCTCTACTAATGTGAGGGCAACCATTGGTAGGCTCTAATTGTGCCCCCTCTCATCACTCTCAATTTCCCCATGCCCAATTTGAAATGTGTGTGTGAGGCATGAAGTACTATATTATACCAAATAAAAACATATAAAGATCATCATATAAAACACATACCTCTATGTATCATTCATCTTCTTCTTCATCAAACTCAACATCATCAATATCATCTTTCATCATGAACATTTTCATTTCCCCAATACCCAATCTATCTAGATTCAACAACTATAATTAAAATGACACCTAAAATTACATGAAAGAAAAAAAAAATGCAAAGATCTATAGTACAAATCGCTCACCACATGTAGGAATATCATTAGTCTTCTTCTTCATCCAACTCATCATATTCTATATCATCATTTGGTATTTTAGAATCATCATCGAATGGATTAGCCATATCGGTATTTTAGAATCATCATCGAATGGATTGGCCATATAAACATCATCATCAGTACTGTCATAATTTTCAATAATATCATCATCAGATATAGCGTCATCGAGAACATTATCATCTACATCATATGGTTGATCAACTTCTTCGACTTCATCATATGACGATACACAATAGACCTCCTCATGTTCCTCTGTATCACCTTCTAGTTCTTGAATATCATCTTCTTCTGGTACATTATACTTTACAGGCCTTCCTCTTGGATCATATCTAACAAAAAATGACCAACCTGGTTTATCGAGAACCTCACAATAGAATATTTGCTCACATTGGTTGGGAAGAACATAACTTTGTAGATCCGACTAAACTGTCCTTGTATTAACCATGGTAAAACCATTGTCATGCTGAATAACAGTTCTTTTAGGATCACGTTCATTTATCTGTAAATGATACCATTTGACCTCAAACAAAACTATCTTGAAAGATTTGAAGTCACACTCGATTATATCATCCAAATACCCATAATATCTATTTTATGTTAGTCTTGGATGTTTGTCACTTCTATAAGAAACATCAGTGACTTGAAACACTGCAGTTATCCCTGAATCTGCATTTTTCTTCGTGTCATCCACGCTTTTGACGTGAAATTTTCGAACATTATACCACATATCTTTGTGGTGCTTCAACTGCAATATTACCGACAAGTACAAAATAAATTAATAATTAATAAACGTATTTAAACTTAATAAATATTAAAAAATAATACATTAACATTTTGTATAATAACAAAAAGTGTGAGTAAAATTTTATATGCTTACCTGTTTATCTTTTAAACCATATGTTAAATCAATCTCCCTCTGTGTAAGATTGTGATCTTCATTAAAATGAGCTCTTTTAATTAATGTATCCACCCCTTCCCATGATAACCTACCATCATGTTGTTCACATTTCTCTATCCATAGCTTCATCCAATCAATATTGTTAGCAATGTATAAATGTAGTGCATCCCACACTCGACTAGCTGCAATAAAAAAAATATAAATTAGTAAGAATAATGAATAATAATAATTGATGGAGGTATAATATAAATTAAAGAAATACAATATAGATAAAAATCAAATAATATAATACCTATCACTTTCCTCATTTTACCATTCCTGGCCAAGGCCTCCACTTCAAATATTTTGACGTTATTGACACCCCAAATGCAATGCATATTAATTTTCCTCCCTAAATCAGGAAAATAATCGCTAATATACACTAATGTTTGATATACCATATACCCCTCCACCATAGAACCCTCGGTATGTTCTCTTTGTCTAACTAAAGACTTCAATGACTTCAAGTGTCTCTCCACCATCCATATTGACCTTATGTGTACAGGTCCAAACAATTCAATCTCCTCAACCTGGTGTATGAGGTAGTGTTCTTGCGCATTGAAAAATGTTGGAGGTAGATACTTTTTCATTGCACACATTAAATGAGGAATTTCTCTCTTCCAATATTTTATATCTTCCTTATGGATTTGTTTAGATGAAAACCACCTACAAATTTTATGAGAATAAAATAGGTTTCAACAAAGACAATATTGTATACATGAACATTACAAGTAAAACAGATGTCATCAACAACTTCTACAACATTTTTATTACATATAAATAATAATATGTAATTCATCTGTCATTAAATAATAACTTGTTTTACGTTGTTGTCAAAGATGTCGGGAAAAGATAGAGGTAGCACATATTGTAACAAAACAATGGCACATTAATAAAAAAATTATTTCATATTAACAATATATTTACAAAATTGAAAAATATTACATCGATTCTTACCAATACATAACAAATATACGAAAGAAATTACCTTGATGAAGGTATGCCAGTCGTGAGTTTTCAACCCACCAAATTCACCTTTCTTTGTTAATATATTCTTGATGTTTGAAGTAAATCCTGTTGGAAATCTAATTTTTCGAATGAGCTCTTTTACAACATTGATTTCATCTTCTTTAAATAACCATGGGAGGCTATTTCGATCGACTCCATTAGTCCTATTTAAATCAATAATATTTAGCATTGTGTGATTGGCTTCTTGAATGTCAATACAAATTTTAGAATTTTTTTCTTTGACGTGCCTTCCATCTAAGATTCTCCACAACATTTATGTTACGTTCTTCCCGATATACATTGTGTCGAACAAATGAGTTTTTTCTAGTTGCTCATAGTAGGGAAACCTACTGAATTGTTTGGGGAAACTTTTCATTCCTCATGGACGCCGATCAATGCCTTGATGACCAACTATATGTTACATAAATTAAATTAACACAAAAATTGTTAGATTATACACAGTATACATGAGAGTTCAACACAATTAAAAAATGTAATATATTGCATACAATGATGAACATTGACTTACATTGACGATTTGATCTATTATATTCCAACTTCCATAGGTGTGGTGTCATTCTTCGTGGTTTTATCCCACTCTCCTCTTTCCCATTAAATATATGTTTATCGGTATTTCGATACCTATGGTTCTTAGGGAGAAAGTGCTTATATTCATCAAACACCTCCTTTCCTAAACTTCTTGAACGACAAGATCTCATCCTAGGACCACAAACTGGACATGCAAATTTACCCTTTGTTTGAAGACCTAGAAGATAAGCATCAATGGCAGCATTAGTTATATAACAAGAAATTATTTTAAAAACAAACATTATAATATCATCAACATCTAACTTATTTAAGTGCAATAGTGTGTTACATACCACAAAAATGTGTTAGTCCCGGTGCATCATGAATTTTCCATGTAAGAATCCCATGGAATTGAAATCCTCTTTGACCTATT